>BEXV01000618.1:57896-75306 GCA_003118195.1 Hemicentrotus pulcherrimus | reverse complement strand
TTTTCGGCCCCCCCCCCCCTGGATCCGCCACTGCACATGTTAAAATGAAAGGTGTGCTCAGCCGAGTTTAAAAAAGGGGTAGTTGATTTAAAGGAGAAGGAGCACTTCTTACAAAGGAAAAAAGTGGCAGTTGTCAAAGTAAAAGGATCACCTCTCAGTTTTTAATAGGGCAATTATCAGAGGTGAAGGGGGCACTTATCAAAAGTGAAAATGGGCACTTCTCGTACCTGAAAAGAGGCACTTACTAGAGATTAAAAGGGGCACTTATTCAAGATAATATCAAGATTCATGAGAATGGAAAATGGACACTTATTGCAAAGGAAAATGGGAACATGTCGAAGGAAAAGGGGCACGTGTCAAAAATAAAAAGGGCACTCGTCAGAGGTGAAAAGGGGGAAGGGGCACTTGTCAAAGTAAAAGTGGCATTTTTCCTATGTAAAAGGGGCACTTCTTACAAAACAAAAGGGCACTTTTCCTACGTAAAAAGGGGCACTTTTGGGGTATCTGAAAAAGTGGGGGCACTGTGCCCCCTGCCCCCCGGGAGGGCCACCTCTGCCTCTCTCCTCTCTCTCTCTCTTTCTCTCTGACCTTTTTTCTCTCTTCCTCGCACCATATTTTTCTGTGTTTATCTTTTTTTTTTTATCCCACTATGCAGTATGGCTTACTTAGTATCTCTTTGATCATAATTTGTATTATTGGAGGATTCATTTGCATTGCTGGGTTCACCCCTTCCCCTCCCCCATTGTTTATACATTGCTTATTCATCGATTTTGAAGTAGGCCTATCAACCAATATAACAAGAAACTGTACACCTTGCTTCCCTGTATAGAGCCAATTGTCTTCAACGACAAATTACTGACTGTGCCTGCCTGGCAAATAGCTATATAAATTTATGAAGTTATTACATGTACGTGCTGCTAATTGCATTTGGCCTAATTAGTGCCCACACGAGAGAGATCGATAGTGATATTGATGGTAATTTCTAACGTAATTACCGAAATATAAATTAGAGAATTGTATACAATATGGTCTGTCTTCAATCTCCCTGGTTCAACGTCATTGCATAATTATTCGCAAATCCGGCCACTCCTGGTGTTACTCCACCCCAGAGCATTGTGTTGATATTGAAGGCTAAAGTTATTACAATAATTATTACTCGCTTCGATATTGCATTCGGATAAAGCATTAAAGGATAAAGTTTAGTTTCGATTTGCTGTATGACCGACTTGATCTTTTCATCTAGATCCGAAAGTGGATCTTTATGAATTTGTACTATGCTGCCCTCTTTTGACTTTATTTAGACAGTGTAAACCAGAAAAATTGTTGTATGTTGCTATGCACGTTTATATCGGTGTCAAAGAGTCCAACGATCTTGGATATTATGCATTTTGTACCCAAATTCGTCGCCGTTTAGGATTAATAGGGGGAAGAGGACTAAAACCAGAGTATAATGATCGCCATAGAAACTTTGCCGAGAGAGATCGTTCCCTTGAAACCACATCATCTCAATCGGAGAGGCAAGTTGAATCGAAACAAACTTCGTCCAGTCATCCGACCCACGAGCACCCAGCAGAACCCCGACGGGCTGGCCTGTTCTCAGTTGACACCAGTCCAACCATCGAGGCCTCGGTCTATTCTATGCGTTGCTGAAACTGAAAGTAAAAGTGATGCTGCTGTTTCTACAACAGGAAAATGTCACCATAGGAAATTAAAATCTGGAAATGCAGACAAAAAGTTGAAGCCACCCGTACCTGGGAAGTTACCTCGGCTAAAAAAGAAAGACGAAGGGCGTGTCAGTAGAAAATCTGGCAAGAGTTCAACTTCAACATCGAGTTTAAGTGCAACAATATCGACATCAGAAAGTCAAAGGAGACAAAGTCTAAAGAATGAGTTAATTGCAGAAGATGGAGATACAGCCAAATCTCAAAAGAAAAAGACAAAATCTGTCTACATCTTAGAAGCAATCAAACCAAATAATGTTCTATCGGAAAAGGAGAAATTCATGAGATTAAGGGGTCATTATAATCCCCAATTTGAGTATGATAATCCTGCTTCAGAAAAAGTTATTAAGAGTTATAGTCAAGTTTTCAACAAATTGATACCTCAGGTAAGAAGAAAATATATTTTTGTAATAGCTTTACCTTTGCATTCAAGCAAATTCTTCATTAAATTTTAGGATTGTAGTCTATTTTTTGTTTCAATCTAACATCTTGAAACCAGACCCACAGCCTCTGACCAAAATAAAATAGGGTCTAGATATTTCTTGAAAGATCAAGTATAATTGTGATCTGCTTCCATTCAAAGGCAAAAAAGAAGAAGAAAAGCTTATACAAATACTAAACTTTGTTTTGAATGGTAATTAAAGGTAAAGACCAGTATTGGAAACGCCCCAATTTCAAAAAATGAAATGGAAGCTCTCATTACCAATCATGTGAAAGAATATGTTTTGACTAATACATGATGATAAAAAATTTGCCGGGAAACCGCCTACTAATTCATATATTTGGTAAATTTGTTTCTCTCATGGTCTGTGAGAGATATAGGGTAGTCCCATATACATCTTTCTGTGTATAGTGCTTGTAACTTTACGAAGAATGGGCCAAATTTCTTATCATTTTGATGATTCCAGAACCTTGCAGATGCTAGATGATCAACCTTTTCTGATCGATTCCACAACGTTTCTTTCACAATGCAATCGCATGACCATAACTGGTCTTTACCTTTAATCTCTTACCAAAATAATTTGTCAAGATGACTTGTATCTTATTATTTTTTTAGATATCAATATCTATATTATTGTATCCTTTCATTTCCATTTATAGGTTATAACAAGGAACTGTTTAATATAAGCAAGAACATTACTGCAAGCTTCCAGGAAATTATCACCTCAGCTGGTTAAATGCTTCGATAAAAACATTAAAAAGATAGCTAGAAATATTTAATAAATTAAAATTTTTATGTAACTTGATTTTTTCTTGAACTACCGGTAGGCTTTGCGGATCATGGACAGTGCTCTTGATAGATATGGCAGTTACGAGGCATTTGAGGAGGCCATTGCAGGGGATCGACTGACAGAGACGGAGTTTAACTGGCTCTTCAAAGATTTTGTGACCGCAGAAGGACTTGACAACCAAGTCCACTTGAATCTAACCCCTGACTTATTGTCTAGAGCAGTTATGACAAGACTGAGGTCGCGACCTACCATGAATGTCAACAGTAAGGTATTGAGGAAAGGTTGGGCTAGAGGCTTACTTCAGCATGAGATTGGTAAGTTCATCAAATGTTGCGTCTGGTAATATTCAAGCCAACTTTAAGCAGTATGGTCGACAATACATACAGATTTGGCAATAAGCCTCCCATTTAATAATGTTATTTGAAGTTCATAGATTAATACGATAATAATAGAAATCGTAAAAGAATGCAAAGTTATAAATGTTACCATCTTTTTCAGGCTTTATTTTAATTTAGGTCGCTATGGTCTTATAGTTTTTTGTAAATTATATAATTTAGACCATAAGAATTGTAATATTTCATTCTTGTTATACTTATGAGAGAGGAATTCAATTTTAGTTTGTACATGTACATGGTAGTTTCAGTGTGATCTTACTCAAATTTTCTTGGTTACTAATACCGTACTCGTATTTACTATTGAGAATGCCATTTTATGCACTTCTTTGTCATTCACATACTGTTCCAAGTCACAATTCACAACTCATGTTTTTTTTTTTCACCGTACCAGGCACTCACTACATGAGAAGTGCCAACAATCGCTACCAACCCTGGCATAATAACCGAGGTCGGAAGCGTCATAGCCTGCTGCCTATGAATCCTACAGAGGAAGGTTTAGCCAGTCTTCACAGTGTGCTAGGGAGGGATGACCCTTGTTTATGGAGGTCAGCTATGCTTTACTACACTGTCTATCAGGCCTCTCTGCTGCCATTCAGGGAACTGTTTGAACACTTGTCAAGGTTCATCCAAAGTCCAGAGGTTCGCTGGGACTATTGTATGCGGGCCAAGCGAGGGCAAGTGGATACTTCTAAACCAGGTTGGTGAATGTCTTTCACTCAGATTGTACTTTTCTGCTACATTAATGAAGAATAATAAATCAAACATTCCTAATACGGTACTGCTAAAGATAATATTGCAGTAATAATTGAATTCAGTACCTTTTTAGTCTGTATGCGTATTATATTTCTTAGAAAGGCAGGAGGTTTGTTCCAGAGGTCAATGAACTGAATTTTAAAGCAAGCCTGTTTTCGAGACTAACATAATTTGGAGCCAATGTTGATTTGAGCTGAGTGATCCAACTCCTTTATATTTAGCTCATTTCACCTAATTTTTTTGTCTTTTTGCCATATTCATCTGTCATTGACACAAGGTTGATGGTAATGGATTACTCAAATGATCAGCATTACCATAGTTGTATACTTGTAGGTGACACACTCTCACAGATACTGTCATATACTGTAGATATTAGCCTAATCCATATAGTGTTTACAAACTTATGTGGCCATGTTTTATCCTGTCTCTTGTTAGGTTGTTTCAACAAGGATCAGGTATACCTCAATGGAGCTCTTCAGATTCTACGCTTTCGCTTTGAGATTGACTTCCATGCCCTGGTCAAGCTGGGTCGTGTGGCCTTCCAGGATGTAGAGCGATTGCGACATGAAGCAGTCCTGGCAGAAGGTGTCGTCAGCGTCCCGTCCTTCATGGCAGATAAAGAAAAATACCTGGAGAAGCTGAGTGAGATCAGACTCAAGAACAAGCTTACAGATAAAGAGCTCTGTGAGGTGTTCCCTACAATGGAAGGCTGCATTTGATCATAATTACCTCAGGGTGTAATATGCTCGGGTTAAAAAAAAATACTTGTTCTTGAGCTTGTATCGAGCAGCTTTATGGAGTGGCAGCTGTAGTTCCAGCGCCTGTAACTTTGCTTTGCTTGAATGATAAAGATTTATTCATTTGTGAAATTAATGGCCACTTTTACAGTTATTACAACATCATCAGGGCAGTCCTATATTTGGAAAAGTATTCCAATTTGAAGAGTTTCAGTCTAAGCAATAAATACCGTAACAGTACACTGTATTTTTTAAACAAATAATTTTGTTTAGATGGATGTTTTTTTTAAATAAAATAGATGTATTTAGGGTTACACAATAACTCCAATTGTTGGTTCAAATTAAAGCGACATAATTTCTGCCAAGATCATCTATGATCGTCAGTAATTTGAGCCTAACGGCAATTCATTTCAGGTTGCATAGAGCACAGAGGTGCAAAGTCTATGGGATAATTGCCAATTTAAGTTTGGAACATGCTATTGATCAAATTAATATAATTGGGGGATTCCAATTAATATGTAGAAATTCTTTGTATCACAATTTTAGTATTAGCGAAAAGTATTAAACATGCGCTGGATTTGAAGTAGAAATACCTTTTTATGACAGATTGCTGACAAGTGTCATGACAATACAGTATCTTAAAAAAACAGGGTACAAAATGTACTCTTGCATTCCATCAGCTTACTATATATACATGTACTTCAATATAAAATTTCCCTTAGTCATGGAAAAGGTGGTTACATTTTGATCACTGATAGACTGTTATGAGAGTACTAGTTGCTTTTTCAAGTGAGTGAGAAAATGATTTGTTATCGGAATGCAGCAAAAAAAGGGCAGGATAATTTATAGATGTTATATATGTTTATGTGTATGATTTAACTTCCCTGCATTGCTTAAAACTGATATAGGATACAATCAGTTAAAGTCTGTTTCTTTAATATAAAACTATTTACCACATAACTACTATATTATATCATCTCAGTTTTCCATCTTCTTGAAGGTGAACTCCCAATATCAAATGATTTATTCTTTCCACACAATGAGTACTATTGAAGACAATGAATTCCTAGAACATGAATATGTAGTAAACTGTCTTTTGTAGGAGTTCAGGTTATTAAAATACCTATATATATGAAGTATTAAGAATACCAAAGTAGCATTGATATTCATCAAAGCTGAGAAAAAGTTTGCCAAACTTTTTGATGTCTTTATCATGTAGTGTTAACATAGAGGATGTATTGAACAAGAATCAACATTGTAACCAAGGCTGAGCATGTAGAAAATCAAATTAGATCTATGTCAACTTGCCTATGTTGTTGCATTTTGCGAAATAAGATATTGGATTCTTGTTTTGTTTTTGTTTTTATTGTTTGTTTTTCTAAATATATCATTGATTGTACATTAAACTCTCAAAATATATTCCGTGCCAATAGGAATCATATGAATTAAAGACAATCATACATTGATTTGACATTTATGTAAGTTGACGAATGAACAAGGAATATGATGATTCACGAGTGCAGAGATCAATTGATTTTTTTTGTTCCATCTGTTGAACAAATTACTGCAATTTGAAAGTGTTAAGTTTAGAATAAATTATTGCAATTGTTTGTATTATTTTCTTCTTGGTTTGAATATATACTAGGATACACAAAGTTTGTCAAGCTCATTTTACTACTGAAAAGCTGATGGAGTGAATATAGGGACATATTTGTGATATGCACTATAAAAGTATGGTATGTACCGGTAATTGATTTTACCAGCAATTTGTATCCTTCCCAGCAAGTGTAAAATCTTTGAGCTGTCATTTTTTAATAACATGTGTTCTGTTGTCAAAGTAAAAGAAGATTGCATTTCTTAGTACATAGCAGACACTTTATATGAAAGCACTCCAAAGGTGCTTTTTTACAGTGACAAAAATGCATTATTTTTTAAACTGTAAAATCTGTAAAATTTGCGCTAATTATTAAACCATTTTAAATGAGGGTTTAATAAACCATGGGTTAAGTTAAACCTCCTTTGTGAATTTGGGCCATTGTATGAAATGTATTAGTGTTTGTAAATAAAATAAAGTCAAGGAGATTGAATCTTCATCATTAAAATTGACATGGTATAATGATTGAATAGTCTATTTAAAAGGAAGTGGATTGCTAGCTAGTGTATCACCTGGAATTACGGATTTGAAAAAGAAAAGAAGATTATGTTTTCTATAATTATGCTTCCATATGTATCTATGTGCTGAATAGTATATCTTGTTGTGCCTTTCAAGATGTCTTTGAAATAAATGATTGTGGTGCTCATATCTATTCCATTCTTAACATGATCTTGTAAATTGTTGTTTGTTTAGTATTGAGTTTCAGAGAAAGGGAGACAGAAAAGTGAGAGGAGAGAAGAGAGAAGGGGAGAGTGAGAGAGAGAGAGAGAGAGAGAGAGAGAGAAAGGGGGAGGAGGGAGGGATAGAGAGATGGGGGTGGAATATATCAAATTACATGGTGAATATAAAAGTAAAATTTAAAAGAGTGGAGACAAGATAAAATGAAAAGGGTAGATAGGCTATTGAAGACAAAGAGGAAGAGAAAGAAGAAAAACATGAGGAGAAGAAGAAGAAGAGAGCAAAGATTAACTTAACTAGTAGCAATACATCGATGAACAGACCAACTACAAATAAGGTGAATGTCTAGGTTTCAATCAGCACATTATATTTCATGCAGAACAAACTCATCATTGATCACATTACATGAAATATCAAACTTCTACAGATTGTATCTCCCTCTCAAAAAATACAGACTACAAGTATACACTTTGAAGACAAATTTTTGGTTGCCACTCATCTTTTCTCTTTAGTTTTCTATCAGTTCAACTGCCACATGTACTCGGAACAACCCATAATAATGAAAAGTTAAACTTGTATGGGTTCCCGATCAGTTTTGACATATCTAAAATACATCATATAGCCTGAAATGGGGCAAAAAGAACAATCAAGTTTGTCAATAAACCTCCATGCTCGTTATTTCCTTGGTATCAACAAGAATATTTATGATCAATAATTATCAACAGCTTTCATTAGGGGTCTTCTATCATGAAAATGCTCACAGTACTTGGGGCTCAACACTAGGGACTTTTAGATTCACACGACGAGAGTGTTGACAGCCGCGTGTGACATTGTGTTAAGGCACTGGGCGGTGCCCGGCAGTGTCTTAAAAGGATGTCACATGTGGCGGTCCACGTTCTCGTCGTGTAAACAGGTGCTTTTTAACAGGTGCTTGGGACACTTCAGTGCTTAAAATCTTACTCTAGGTCCCCTAAATTTCAAAATTTCCATATATGGTAGGGTGTATGCATACCGACTCCCTTCCCATGAAAGCTAATCCCTATCAATTAATTAGCCTAGTGATAAAAACTTTTTTCAAATACGAGTCAGAAACCAGATTTTTAATTTTCAACTTAATCTAATTCTTGCATTCAATTTCCACTGAATGTAACATCATACATAACTACCCAAAATAAAATATTGAACAAATAATGAATTTATCATTTTACACAGCTTTATTTTTCACAACTAGGCTTCAAATAAATATGTATAAATCTTTGCACATGATTGAATTCTACATTGCTTTATGATACCTTTGCAGTCATTGTAACATGATAATCATCTACAATCTGCCTACTACCATTCTAAGATTTTACAGCTACATCAAATATCTGATTCTATTATAAAAATCTGCTTTTCCCTGTCTTTTACATAGTCTTATACCAATTAAACCACTACATCACAGTTTACAAGTGTTATTAAGAACTTCATTAACACCAGTGCTATTTTAAAAGCACATTTACATAAATTGCACAATGTAATATTGAGAATGGGATTATTTTTAAGGGAATATATTTTGAAAAGAATAGCCCATTAGAATAAAAACTTCAAAACCAAAATAATATTTGTGAACCGTGAATGGCAATTAAATGTCAAGAAAAAAATGTAAACACAAACACTTACATTTTAAAGGCAATCTTTAGCAGTGATAACAACACCAAAAGTGTTTTCATCTGATCAAACTAAACTTGCATTGAATGTTTACAGCTCAAAAAAATAAATATCTGAATTAGGCAGGAATCCAAGTAATGAGCAAATAAAATAGAGGAAATTGAACCATTACTCCAAACCACATGTTTATGAGTAACTTATAGTCTCATTTATGCAAAATTATCATTCTCTGTTAGGTGAATGTGATTTTTCATTAGATTTTTTTAAAAATGTACTTGTTGGTCAAAACCAAACCATGCTGCATGATAAGCAATTTTGGATTATCTAGGCAGTGTTTGCTAAAAATGCAATTCAATTACACAACTCAAGATTGGCTGAAAGAATCAAGACAAATTATAGTTTGATTTTTATATTTTATCTCTCTCTCTCTCTCTCTCTCTCTCTCTCTCAAATGAATTTCTTTCATCTATAACAGTATCACCTACAGACAATTTAATATAGCTTTAGCATGCTTTAAAAATAAAATAAAAGTGTTAAATGAGTAGGAAGCATTCATCAATAGTCTATCAATACTGCAAAGATACTTGGAGGTTGTGATATGGGGATATAAAGAAATTCCTCTTTCCAGTTCGAAGAGCCAACTTTTATTTGATTTGTATAATGTCTCAACTCTCTGCACACATATTTCAAAAATCAAATACATCTGCATAAACAAATTATTCAGCCCACTTGGAACTCAGCCCTTTCAGACACCGGCAAACAGAACTATACAGGGAAGAAAGTCCATTATTTGCCCTAACAATATAACATTACTTCATTAAATGTCTGTTCTGCTCCAAGTTTGCCTGTCACATTCCTGCCTACTTGTAAATATAATTCAGGAATAGAATTCATCTCCCCACTTCTCAGTTACCTTTTATTTGTATTCATAATAATACTGAAAATCTGCTGCAAAATACTAAAATTGATCACTTTCTTGCTCGGTAAATATAAACAAATAAGAACACAAGAATATATTCATAAGATTAAAAAGCAATTTATGCGAATGTTCCGTTTGAAGGAAGTATGACATTTTTGGTATTTTGTACTGACAGTGTCGGATAAAAGAATTTTCAAAGATTTATTTATTTATTAATGCAGTGATGTGGCTATGTCAGTATCTGCCAACAACTGCCTTTACATGTATGTCTGCACAAACTTGTCTTTGTAATTTAGTCATTGGTTCATGACAGATGTGTCCTGAAACTCATAAATTCTAACAAAAAACAAGTATGGGATAAATATACAGCACAGCCGTTTACTTAAAAGAATCAAACATAAAATCTAAATTCTTTGGGAATTCATTTAAAATACCTTACAAAATTAAACGCATTGCTACAGAAAATATCAAAATTCATTAAGAATCCATCTTATAATACGCGTACATAAACAAAGTAACTACTTTACTGGTATGTAGAAATGCATTACGTCATCCTGTATTTCACCGTACCATAATTTGGCTATCTATAACCCAGTCAGAAAGAAGCCCTAAACTGTCCCCTACAGTTCCCTCACACCACCCATTAAAAAGGAAAGGAGTGTTTTGTATTAAATACAACATGCATGAACAAACCTATGTACAAGAATCTTACATATCACATTGCTTGGCAATACAGGATTCAGTTCAGTTGAATAGCACTTTTGCAATAACATAAAATGAAGGCAATCTCTGCAAAACTAACCAGGGAAATATTTTACGGTAGTACATGGAATAAAAAATATAATTATGTTTCATTCGATTTCTTACTTTGCAAACTGTAGTTCACATCATTGAATTGTTACACAGTAAAGTCCATCTACCTCAAAGTCCTCATTAAAATATATCAGCTAATATTTCCTCACATATGTATAATAACAGAGGCAATAAATATAAATCAAGATAAGCTAAACTTGCAATCTTCTTCAAATAATTCATATAATTTTGGAAGATTTTGTTTTAGCAGACAACAAATACTGTTCCTGTTGAAGATTTACATTTTCATATCTATATATAAATATAGTAATATAGCTCATCTTCATAGTAACTTGAATATCCATAAGTTCTTCAGTTTTGCCTTTGTCCTGGCCTTAGTTAACACATGCATAAAATAAGTATTTGCATAATGTGAAACAAAATCATTAAAAGTGATGCTGCCCAAATTATCCTAATGCCCTCTTTACAAGAAAATTTACTGTACAGAGATATGCACACACCTGTGTCTTTTTAATACTTCAATATGCCCCAAATCATATATCACACACTGTATACAGAGGAGACCATCTTTCTGCCAAGTTTAACTAGTCTTTGGCAGAGAAGGTTGGCTCATCTAAACAGAAGATAATTTGTAATTTCTTACTAAAGTAATACTGAAAATGGTACCAAACAAATGATAACAAAATCAAACTTGCTTGAAGGAAGCCTAGAGCTTGTATTCTACTTATCTTGATGTGGGCTAAAATTTTATAAACTTTACAAATCAGATTGTCATTTGTTTCTTTTGGCATATTTGCAAATCTAATGAATTTGTCAGCGAATTTGAAGAAAAATTAATAAATCAGGGTTTATTCACTTAGTGGAAAATTTGAAAAATCATAAGAACCTTACTGTTACTCCCTTATATTAATGGCAAATATGAAAATCTGAGAACACTTATTTCCTCTTGGCAAATTTGCTGGCATAATTTTAACATTATACCATTAAATCTGTTATGTTGATGATCTGGTTCACAATAAGGTTTCTGTCACTAAAAACAGAGTATATCAAAGTGAATATTGGCTTGCAACATACCGGTAAATTTATTAAGGACATTCATTTAAAATGATTTTAAACTTTAACAAAAGTATATACCTTTAGGCAAGAACATGTTACAACATCCTTTCTACCATTCACTTTTTTGTGACATTCAACTAAATGCTTAGGAGTATATATATATATATCCAAGAACAGCAATTACAAATTTGAGCTTTTCTTAAAAGCTTTTAGGCTTGTGAAATATTATAAAAACTCACTGAGTCGTTATGAAGTACAGTATACATCTGCAAAGAATAGGGACATTTAAATTCTCTTTTACTTCTCACAAGTTTCCATTCAAATAATATCCGCCCTCTAAACTCATTAAAAAAAAAACAAGGATTCATCACTATAAGATAGTAATAAGACAACCATTTCATTCATGACTGTGTTAATCTCTTCTATAACACACCTTCAAATACAACCAATGTATCAGTGCATCTCAATATGTAATTCACTTTCAAATACAACCAATGTATCAGTGCATCTCAATATGTAATTCACTTACAAATACAACCAATGTATCAAAGGAAACCGACTGCAATCCTCACTAAATCTCCCCTTTATAAAACGAGTGACCAAGCTTGAGTGATAATCAGTTTTAACCAATGTCAGTGTGTAACACTTATCTGATCTTGTTTTCACATGTGGACTGTTTGGGAGGGTACATGATTTATTCATCTGTAGCCATTTACAGGGCTGTACGGCAGATGGCTCTTAGTCTTAGCTGGTATTTGGCTGAGAGTAGCTGCAATCTCAGTCAGTGCTTACTCTTTTTTCAAGGTCACTTATGTCCCACCCTAAGTCTCATCTAGCCTGCATTTTATATCATATCAACAATACGGTTACACCACCATCACAAATTACTGAGCATTGATAAATCGATATGGCTCTGCTTCCCAGTACAATGTTCCTTTGAAAAATCACTATATTCCATCCAGATCTTTAAGCTCTCAAAACTCTGGATTGCGTATTCTTTCTAAGCTCAATACTAAGTGAGGGGAAAGACCTTCGTTCATGCAGGGCATTCACTGTGGATTGCTCTTCCTCAAAGAGATTCATAATATCAGATCAGTTGAAATGTTAAAAAACAATGTTAAAACACATCTGTTTAATTCAGCATAATAACTGATTGTTATGTCATTTTTGTATGTTCTAACTTGCATCGGTTCCTTTGATGATAATGCAGATGTTTTTTTTATGTGACCTCTTTTTTTCCCTTTCTTTTTTAACAAGTGCGCCTTGACCATTTTTTTTTCAAGCAGATTTGGCCCTTGCGAATCTCATATATTATTATCATTATAACAATCAGCACATATTATACCTATGTAAACAAACCAGGCTGGTAATGAATAGATTTATACATAAGGTATTGCATATCATATAAACAAGTTTGAGGGTACTATTAAAGCCATGTCATTTACTGAGCACTCACTCACTCAGCAAGCTAATTTTTGGACACGTATCTACTTTCTATCCAAAATATCTTGCATAATTTCCATATTCAGCCAATTTCAGCTTATTTTACTTAAACGATAAACATTAAAATGCAACTACTATAATTCTCTTAGTATTTGGCAGCCAAAGCACTACAATTCATCATCACTTCAGTGAAAAATCTAAGTTCTGTATTGTACATACTGTCTATATATATATATATTGTTTATAAATCTGATTTACATGAATTTAAAACTGCGATTGACAATGCATAAAGCAGTTTCTAACCATTCTTTATGAAAGAATAGTCTTTCTACAAATCTTACACTATATTGAAAAATATTTGTTTTTATTCAGACCCTGCAACCATAGTAATTTTTCTTCTTTTATAGTATACAAAAATAGGTACCGGTAAGTAAATCTAGATCTAGAATGGGTTATCACACTTTTCATTATCATATATGTAGTTGAACCACTTGAAGGGGTTTTGACTCCGCCAGGAAACTCTACCCAAGTGTGAAAGAGAACGTCAAATGCTAATTCTGAGAGCAGTTTTTTTTTTTAAATATTCGAATATTTCTCCTTAAAGGTAATACAAAGTTTCGGGAAATTTTGAAAATTTGGTGGATAATGATTCTTTACAATTTTGATATATTTGGATGCCCCTGTGGATGTATAATAAGCACTAAAAAAAAAGCCCCTAGAGCACTACTGCTTTCGAGAAAAAATGAAAATAAAAATTTATCGGTACTCCCGATAAATTTTGAAAAATTTCAAATAGCGCATACGGCCGTACAATGGTAGCTGCGACCCTGAAAATTTCAGAATATGTAGTTGTGATATATACCTACCAAACGGGAATAGCTTATCGGTCAAAATTAGTCAAGAAACATTGTTTTATAGCTTAATTAATATCTTGACCTTGAGAGGGCGCTATACAACATAAAGAGTTTGTTATTAATAATTTCATAACTTCAGACTCGATTTCAACCGCTACAACGATCACTGAATATTGTAGGATCACATATGCTTCCTATATGTTCATTTGAACCAAATTCATGATCCCATACCAAAA
Organism: Hemicentrotus pulcherrimus; assembly: GCA_003118195.1. Classification (NCBI taxonomy): domain Eukaryota; kingdom Metazoa; phylum Echinodermata; class Echinoidea; order Camarodonta; family Strongylocentrotidae; genus Hemicentrotus; species Hemicentrotus pulcherrimus. The sequence goes on along the minus strand of BEXV01000618.1, from coordinate 61,165 downwards.
CTTTGTATTACCTTTAATACATTTCTATTGGATGCTTTTTTACATGAAGGTAAACCAAAGTGTGACGAAGACCAAAGCGATCAAAAATGAATTCGCTGGAACCTCAACTTTTGTGAATACCCTGATCTGGATTACAAACAGTTTGAAAGTTTTACTCTCAAAATAGCAAATAAATTTTCTTTACGTGACTATGCCAAAATAAAAAATTGCATAACGATTTTACCTAGGCTAGCTCGGTATGGTGTGTTCTATAAAATCCTTTCCACGCATGAAAATGTAAAAAGTATGAAAATTACAGACATGACCAAACTTTAATGAAAATACATAAAATGAGCAAACACAAATGAGTTACTTGACAGGAAAATGATACTGGCAAGCAGATGGTGATTAATAACACCTGATATAGACTATAGAAATCATTGCATATAATTGGCTCAGCAAGTTTGTTAAGACAATTGTGGCAGTTATGTATTAAAAGTTTCATGAAACATGGCCAAGATGTACGATCAGTGTGGATTGGTAAAATTATCTAAATCAGCTCACGATTGAAATCCTCTTTGATCAAAATGGCCGAGACACTTGTCCTATAGTAATTCATTAATAAATATATTCATTAATTATCATACAATTAAATAGCATTCATAAGCTACGGTACTAAATTGAGAATGTCACCAACACATACTGAATGCATGAGTTTTATTCTGTCACACTTAGCAAAATGACTTCCTTTCACTTATTCAGTAACCTGATCTCAAGTAATTCTAAAAAAAGGTGTATTCTTAAAATTCCCCAAATATGATTAAATTACAGGCAAAAAATATTTATACCCACACATTATCATAGAAATGTCTCCACACCACTCTTATCCCATCTCAAGAGAAAGGTCATTTGTGAAGATGAGCTATGTCTTCTACCACAGAGTGATCTGATACCAGTCCTCCCAGGTCCATGGCATCACACCAGTCTTTATCTCCTCTCAGTGAAGTTATAATTGAAAGATGAGCTCTGCCCAGGCTAAAGAGTGATCTGACACCAGTCCTCCCCAGGTCCAGCCTGCTGGTATGAGTGGATGTGAAAGACCTTCCTTGATAACACCACATGACCCTGAAGAAAAACAAAGAATGAAAGAGAGAGAGAGAGAGAGAGAGAGAGAGAAAGAAAGACAGAGAGGGGGAGAGAGAGGAGATAGAGAGAGAGAAAGAGAGAGAGAGAAGGGTGGGGGTAGGGAGAGAGAGAGTGTGTGTGTGTGTGTTTGTGTATGTGTGTGATATGGAGAAGAATGAAAAGATGGACAGATATAGAGGTGAAATATTCAGATGCAAGCAGAAAGAGATAGGTAGAAAAAAAAGTTTTTATTTTTGCATATAGTCTTACCATAAAATAATCTTAGAATTTGAAAATTAAAGGTTAGGGATAAAAAAGGAGAATAAACAACTCATATATGAATATTGGCACCAAACTGTTTAAATGACAAAGGGTATTCCATCATTATAGAGTGGTGAAGTGTGACGTCATCAAAACTCTATTTTTGGAATTTGGCAATTTTTTTCTTCATTTCCGAAAGAGTACCAAAAATAATGTCCAAATGCTGAAAACCATTGCCTATGGGAACTCAGTGTTATATGCTCTGGCTCCTGAGCCAGAGCATATAACACTGAGTTCTTATAGGACATATATTTATTCAGATGGTTATATCTCAAGCAATACCTAACATATTAAATCGGTTTTCGACATTTGGACATTATTTTTGATGCTCTTTCGGAAAATGAAGAAAAAATTGAGAAATTCTAGAAATAGATTTTTATGACTTCACAGCCTCTGTACTCTATAGGAAGTTCATTGAAAGGAAAGAAGAAAAATCACAGAGGGGATCGGTGAAAGTTCTGAACTTTTGAAAGTTGTAACACTGTAAAGTCGCGAGAAATGTAGGCTCGACTGTAAACTATCTTTGGTTGCATGCTACTTACCTCTGAAGCATTTTTGTAGCTCATTGCTGAAGAAAAGATTATTAGTGTGCTTGAGATCTGGCGAATGGTCAACTCCATTCGGCATCTGACCCTTCGGCAATACATGAATAAAGCCACAAGAGGTCAAAGGTGAAAGGTCAGAGATGTCATGACCTGGGAAATTATCTGATGCTATGATCATGCTCTCCTTGTCTGTAACAAATAGGAAAAAATATGAAAGATAAGTTTTTCTATAAGAAGCTTTTAAATGCATGAGAAGGATTTAAAGAGATCTCTGCTTGTCTACTGTCTATAGTGAAACACAACACAATATGACGATATCACTGAACAAGGTGCACATGGTGTTTTACTATAATCATTGACTGCATGAATGAACAGTAATTACTTGATCATTACTCTCAATCGTCTGCGAACTGTTGCAAGACAAGCTACTAAAGAAATATGCATTTAACAGCCTCAGCCAGTTTACTTCATGATTTCTACTACTTCAAAACATTTCTTGAATTGATCAGTGCTATCAATCCTAGGCCTAATGCTTGTAGGAGCACTGGTTTGAGTTGATCAATGCTAACCAACCAGAACAAAGTTTTCAAAAGCCACCAAGATGACTAATCTTGATTTATTTACCCGGGAAGTACTGTTCGATGGTCCGGCCTATTGCTTCTACCGACAGGATATCCTGCAGGAAAGAACAAAAGAATGACACTGGCTAAAACAGAGAAAAATAAGGATTATATTGCGAGTATGAAGGTAAATAAGGAGAGAGTAAAGCCTCATTCAGGTATGAGGTGTTAACCACAGTATCATTAAGCCAGGCTGACACTTGCACGATTTTGTGGCACGCATTGGCACGACTTGAGTCGTGCCAGTGCGCAAACTAGTCGTAAACTGGCGTGAAGTGTGCGTGAACTCGTCGTGACTGCGTGCCAGGTCGGGACGAGAATTTTGAAATGTTCAAAATTTTGGTCACGACAAATTTTCGTGACCGGGTCGTGAACTATGCGCAAACTCTTCGTGAACTCGTCGGGACGATGCGGGAGGATGCGAGCCAGTGCGTGACAGTGCGCGCCATGCCATGACTAGAGCAGCTGCCAGGTATAGTCATCTTCTCTTCTCTGCAATGATTGTGTCTTTGGTATTTAGCATGTTGTCTCTTCCACAGCCAATCCAAAATGACCAGGGAGAGCGGAAACACGCTTTTATATAGCGTGGCCAATTTGGCACGACACCATCCGAATTGCGCAAACTCATCGTGCCAATGCGGAAAGTGCGTAAACTATGCGCCAACTATGCGCCAACTAT
>BEXV01000618.1:45634-57016 GCA_003118195.1 Hemicentrotus pulcherrimus | reverse complement strand
GGGGGGGGGGTGATAAATACATGTACATGCACATACATTTTGTGTAAAAACAAGGGGTGTTGGAGTATTAAATAACACTGACAAAAATTATTGGGTAAGTGTCGCTGACAAGGAATGTCACATACTGTCATTGGACCAAATAGGTTGAGCACCACTAGACCATGACTAGACTACTGTAATACTCTCAATAAGAACCTATGGCACATAAAAGTTTATCTTACATCATCAGAATTGTTGATCTGATCATCTCCAGGGAAAGGTACATTGAGGATGGCAATCTCAGCATGGAGTACAGCAAAGCGTCCCAGGAAAGGAACCCTGCCTGCTGAGGGTGTTGAGATGGTTCGGTTAGACGATGGTTTCAGTCTGTAGGAATGCTTGAGACGTACATGTTGACTGGTATCCCACAGGTATCCACAGGTTCCAGCACTCTGATCACAAACATAAACAATAAATCATTAAATCAATTGAATTTGGATATTCATCAGACTTCTGGCTGTGATGAGTAATGAATTCCAAGGCTATTTATGAAGAGTATGGATGCTATAATTATAAAAGGGACCTAATGTTTATATGGTAGTCTTATTCTTGAGACAAAATGCCTAACCCAAGATAAAACAAATATCGTTTTACAAACATGTGTTCTCACAGTTTGAATTACACTACTATACTCTATCCACAAAGCAAAATAAGAGGAGGAAAAAAAGCAGTGAAACACATCCCCTCCCATGAAACATCAATACAAAATTATTTCTTTGTACATGTAAGTACTGTATGACATTTCTCCCCAATGGCTCTATCAATTCCATACATGTACATGTACATGATGTCCTGAGTATCAAATCAGTCTCATACCATCAAACATGTTTTATTTTGCCCTTGAAAATCTCCAACAAAATTCATACTTAGTAAAACATTACTTGAAAAACTACCCATTATCATGTTGTTTGGATTACATCAATTTTGTTCTAAACTGCAAAGAAATGTATTCCTATAATGTTCTGACAGTAACTTGCTGTTACATGTTCATTAAGGTAACTTAAGGTTGACAAGACAGGAGCCTAAGGAGACAAGACAGATCGACCTGAAAGGAAAGACTTTATCCGCTTTAAGAAGCAACCGCTAATACCATAACTATCCCCCTCAGCCAGAAGTCCCCTGTTCGTGGAGTACCATAAACAAACTGGGCTTTGGGTTTTTTTGTTTTTTTTCCTCTCTATGTTTGTTTGAAATTTCTAATGTACTCATCGCCGGGCCAACATATTGTATCGATCACGAGTCTAAGGAAATAATCTTAATTTTCAATTAATTGGGGGAAAAGGGAGGGACACAACAACAACAACAAATGAACAGACCAAAGATCTAGTAAATGCTATTACCTGGCCCTGTTTATCTTCAGAGTAAGCTGTGATGCAGGTCCAAGCCCCACGATGTCCAGACCAGGCCTTCACAGGTCCTAGACTAGGATTGTTTAATTCAGCACAGATCTGAAGAAGAAATGATGCAAATTCAAGAAAAAAAGACATTGATATTAGATTCATTTGACAGGGGCTAGCTTCCATTCTAAATCCTGACATACATGTGGGTCTTTAACCAATGCATTTAAAATCATTTCCTTTAATTTTAACAATCACTCCAAATGAAATTGGTTAAAATTTGATTTTGCAAATAATAGCAGATTTTATAGGACAATATAGAATGTCTGAGTTTGTCTGACATATGATTGATACATAATCATGTGGTCAGTCAGAGTGCTTTATACATGTAAACCATGTGGTATGTTATTAACTACAAGTACAATACAAGTATACCAATGTACATGTATGGACTAACCCTGCATTCATACTACCAGCATTCATGGTATAGCTATATACAAGTCTCATTTAGCAGCTAAATAATAAGTACCGTAATCAAAGTTTTCCTAATCTGAACATTGTATTTATGTCAAATAGCACAACGTTCTATAGCAAAACTCCTGTTTGGGAATCTTTTCGATCAAAACCTCAATAAAGAAACAGGGTCCCGGTCTTGTGTGAAAGTAAAGTGGTATCGTACGAAAATAATAATACTGGAACGGGCTTATTGTGAGCACGTACTATTGACTGGCCAGCTGTCATGTCAACTGAGGTCAAAATCAGTTTTTGTTATACAAAGTTTCTTTATACAATGTTCTTTTGGTTTGGTCTGGTTTGGTTTTATTTTCAGTATAAAAATTCAAATATATACAGAATACAAGAATACAATTTGCAAATATAATTCAAATCAAGAATTAAAAATGGCTGGAATGCTCTATTCAGAGCCATTTTAAAAATGGCTCTGTTCTTCCTAGAGGTCCAGAAATAAGAAAAAAAAGTTGATGTTTTATAGTCTGAACGTTCCTTTCGGTATGCGATGATGCTTTATATGACGTTTCTTTATACAAGTTTTGGTATAAGTTTACTACATGTACAGTCTGAACAGTTCACATACAAGTGGGCAAGCTACTCAATACAGACAGTGTAGGCCCATACAGTCAACAAACTTTAGCTTTATCACTTTATTATTCCATACAAAACAAACATACATGTATATATCAGTACCTATTATTGTACACCCACTGTTGGTGACCTTTTATCTATGGTATATTCATTAGATGAGAAACTTTACAGTGTATTTGGCAGAACCAAATATTGAATTGATTGATTTTTTAATAAATGATTGCACCACACTTGGCTCAAACATCTTGAAAATAGCCAGGTTTTCAAGAAATGACATGTTTAGTTGTTTAATGACTCATTTCATGGACTCCTGTCATCTTGAATTAGATTTGAATTGTTTGTTTTGTGATGCCATTGAACTACTAATCAGTTATCTACAATATACATGTAGATAACCCAAAGTCTGAAGATTTAAGCAAACAACATTTAAGTAGCACAAGACAAAACGTGCTTTGGCAAACTAAAGCTCATAAACTGCATTTTCATATGCATGATAAGACAAATGCATGAAAATACAGTAATATGATAAATGCTGTAGATAACTTGCTGGGCTATAAACATGAACATGTACAGTACATGTATGTATCAATGGCATTCAAATTTCAAAAGTTATTTTAAAATCATAACTGACAATTAATTGTTTTTTTTTAAAGTGAGACATTTCAGGTAGTCTTGAGTTGTGGGAATGACCTCCAAATAGCATGTCATCAGCCTCGGAGATAAAATCAAAACTATCCAAATAATCTAATCTAAAGCACGTTTAAAATTCACTTTAAAGGTACACTGTACGTACTGTGCTTGTGTATACATATTCAGAAAATGCAAAAAACAGTCAGAATTGAATTGGAAAGCAAGACCATCCATGTAATAGGTTCATCAAGGAAAAGTTCAACTCTTCGCAGTTTGTATTATTAGTCTATTTTGAAATCAGAAAGCAATGGTTAATGAGGATACATGACGGCACGATGCCAGTATCTCCTTCCTGTTGACAGCTGAGATTAGCTTGGATTCAAAGCTTTCTAATTTTGCTTCTATGAACATGACTCAAGACTGTCCCAGGACCCAGAGACATTTTTCCCAGACTTTCTCTCCCTCTTTAATCTCAGTAAAGAACAAATTTAATATACACTGTATTCCCCAGGAAAGAGTTGAAAACTACATAAACATCTAACCCAGTTTGGTTCAGACGCTTTGAATATATCAATTACACTCATCAACAAAGTGTCACTAAAAAAGAGAAATGCCTGAAAGGGAGAACAAGTTTACATAATTTGAGGGTCATTTGAGATAGGATGATCACATGTTTGTGTCATAGACAGAGCGGTCCATGGACAGAGGAAGCTTATGTCAAAGTGAAGAATTCAANGTACTATTGACTGGCCAGCTGTCATGTCAACTGAGGTCAAAATCAGTTTTTGTTATACAAAGTTTCTTTATACAATGTTCTTTTGGTTTGGTCTGGTTTGGTTTTATTTTCAGTATAAAAATTCAAATATATACAGAATACAAGAATACAATTTGCAAATATAATTCAAATCAAGAATTAAAAATGGCTGGAATGCTCTATTCAGAGCCATTTTAAAAATGGCTCTGTTCTTCCTAGAGGTCCAGAAATAAGAAAAAAAAGTTGATGTTTTATAGTCTGAACGTTCCTTTCGGTATGCGATGATGCTTTATATGACGTTTCTTTATACAAGTTTTGGTATAAGTTTACTACATGTACAGTCTGAACAGTTCACATACAAGTGGGCAAGCTACTCAATACAGACAGTGTAGGCCCATACAGTCAACAAACTTTAGCTTTATCACTTTATTATTCCATACAAAACAAACATACATGTATATATCAGTACCTATTATTGTACACCCACTGTTGGTGACCTTTTATCTATGGTATATTCATTAGATGAGAAACTTTACAGTGTATTTGGCAGAACCAAATATTGAATTGATTGATTTTTTAATAAATGATTGCACCACACTTGGCTCAAACATCTTGAAAATAGCCAGGTTTTCAAGAAATGACATGTTTAGTTGTTTAATGACTCATTTCATGGACTCCTGTCATCTTGAATTAGATTTGAATTGTTTGTTTTGTGATGCCATTGAACTACTAATCAGTTATCTACAATATACATGTAGATAACCCAAAGTCTGAAGATTTAAGCAAACAACATTTAAGTAGCACAAGACAAAACGTGCTTTGGCAAACTAAAGCTCATAAACTGCATTTTCATATGCATGATAAGACAAATGCATGAAAATACAGTAATATGATAAATGCTGTAGATAACTTGCTGGGCTATAAACATGAACATGTACAGTACATGTATGTATCAATGGCATTCAAATTTCAAAAGTTATTTTAAAATCATAACTGACAATTAATTGTTTTTTTTTAAAGTGAGACATTTCAGGTAGTCTTGAGTTGTGGGAATGACCTCCAAATAGCATGTCATCAGCCTCGGAGATAAAATCAAAACTATCCAAATAATCTAATCTAAAGCACGTTTAAAATTCACTTTAAAGGTACACTGTACGTACTGTGCTTGTGTATACATATTCAGAAAATGCAAAAAACAGTCAGAATTGAATTGGAAAGCAAGACCATCCATGTAATAGGTTCATCAAGGAAAAGTTCAACTCTTCGCAGTTTGTATTATTAGTCTATTTTGAAATCAGAAAGCAATGGTTAATGAGGATACATGACGGCACGATGCCAGTATCTCCTTCCTGTTGACAGCTGAGATTAGCTTGGATTCAAAGCTTTCTAATTTTGCTTCTATGAACATGACTCAAGACTGTCCCAGGACCCAGAGACATTTTTCCCAGACTTTCTCTCCCTCTTTAATCTCAGTAAAGAACAAATTTAATATACACTGTATTCCCCAGGAAAGAGTTGAAAACTACATAAACATCTAACCCAGTTTGGTTCAGACGCTTTGAATATATCAATTACACTCATCAACAAAGTGTCACTAAAAAAGAGAAATGCCTGAAAGGGAGAACAAGTTTACATAATTTGAGGGTCATTTGAGATAGGATGATCACATGTTTGTGTCATAGACAGAGCGGTCCATGGACAGAGGAAGCTTATGTCAAAGTGAAGAATTCAAAACATGATATTCTAACCAAGTGAAATTTACTTGCAGTCAGTCACAAAGACCTAATTCATCATAGATGTTTCCCATCTCCTTTTATAAATTCAATAACTAGGCACTCCTTGTTTCAAAAGAGAAGCCTAGAAATTGTTGAAATTGTAAATCATAACAAGACTAACAAACAAGGACTATCAGACTACATGTAATGCCCCATGAGATATCACAGAAAATGTTTGCAATCGTTCAACTGTCTAATGATTGACATTTACATCTCAATACTGTGGAGTGTGGACAACACATTTCTAACCTCAATGTTCTTATCACATGATTTTGCACACAAACTATTGCATTGGCACCATACTACTGTAAAGTAACTACATGTACATGTAGGTACTTCATATACTGTAGATTGTACAACACTTGAAACAAATTCACCTACATCATGTAGATTATAAACATGAAAAATAGATACAAATTTAAGTGAAATCTATTAATAACAAATATGTTGCCAACATGAAAGATGTGATAAATACCGGTACTTTGTTAATTACATTTTTGTATAGTTGAGGTCGATGAATATTCTTCTGACCAAAAGCGTAATCAACTGAATCTGACTGACATGAATCAAACAATTACAATATGCTTAAAACTATCAAAAACTAATGTAAATAAAAGGTAATTAAGAAGTCTTCATAATGGAATGTGAAAATAAGAAATTTGCGGCAACGCATGATTGTTGAACTGTAGTATCCACCGCATAATAATTGCATTATATTATCTTTCAGTTGTTTTTTATTTTTAACAATCTAATTTGTTTGATTTAAAGGCTTCGACATTAGATTGCACATACACTTAGTGATTTTGGTCCAAGCTCTAACATTTTTTGTTCTTCAACTTCTATATGAGCAATATCAGATATGAAAGCTATTATATTGAAAAGTGTACATTATAATACAATCTGATGTGTGATTGTGAATGACACACAAGAGACATCCACCCACTTCTGAATCTAAAGTTTGTTGACTTTGGTGCAAACAATCCTTGATAGAATAGAGATAAACTTTGAGTGAACTTGTACATCGAACCATTCACATCACAAAATATGATTTTTGTGGTTGTAGATATACAGACTGAAATGCGTAGGCTATCTCACCAATGTAGAAAAGCATTGAACAAATACATGTAGCTCAGTTTCAACCAGCATATCATTTTAATGAAGTCCTCTTTTTTTTCCCTCAATAGTACACAGAGACAAACAAAAAAATCTCTTTACACTTTACAGAAAGCAATCTCAAGGAGAAATAACCTTGCAAATGATTTCTGAAAAAAATTATACAATAGGCTAAGGGAGGTCATCCAGAAAATATTTAACTGAGCCTGGCATGCTAATAAATATGAAACACTAAGTCTGAGATGAATTACATCGCCAATTTGAAGCGTAAAATGTGTGATTTTTAAAGGTAAAGACCAGTTTTGGTCATGCGATTGCATTGTGAAAGAAACGTTGTGGAATCTATCAGAAAAGGTTGATCATCTGGCATCTAGCATCTGCAAGGTTCTGGAATCTTCAAAATGATATGAAATTTGGCCCATTCTTCGTAAAGTTACAAGCACTATACACAGAAAGATGTATATGGGACTATCCTGTATCTCTCACAGACCATGAGATAAACAAATTTACCAAATAAATGAACAAGTAGGCGGTTTTCCCGGCAAATTTTTTATCATCATGTACATGTATTAGTCAAAACATATTCTTTCACATGATTGGTAACGAGAGCTTCCATGTCATTTTTTGAAATTGGGGCGTTTCCAATACTGGTCTTTACCTTTAAATATTTTTTTAATAAAAATGACCTAAAACACAACACTATTTCCATTAGCAAACAGGTAATTGTGATGCATTCCTTAACAGATCTGAAGGGGAACACTTTATCATTGTTAAACAGTCTTTGACACTATTATCATCTCAACCATTGTTGCTGTGCCCTTCAGAAGTTCAGATGTGACGTCCGCTCAACTTATGTCAACACGTTTCACAGATGAATACGGTAAACATTTCTTTTAAAACACCCCTTTTTTCCATTAAAAAAACAACAAATTAATGGAAAACTTAGAAATATAAATTTGCACATGATTTATTCACCACATTTTGAGAACGTCTCATTTTGCTACCCCCTGCATTACAAACTACAAAGAGAGACAATTGATATTAAGACCACAATCCAATAACCACTATTGTCACACAATGAGCTTCCCAATTGTCTGTTTCACACAATGGTCAATAGCTGGATTCAATATAACTTACCTCATCTAGAGCAGAACTGTCTACAATGTCTTGGCAAGCTAGTAGGCTGAGTCTACAGGAAAAAAAAAAGACATAGCAGATTTTCATTGAAAAGAAGCTAGTACAAGTAGTAGGTCTAGACTACAAAATAAGTGCATTGATTGAAAAGAAGTTAGTCCGATGGGGAATTAGAGACATAAATCACAAACAAGAAGCTCACGTACAGCTGTAAATGTGCATGTACAATTGTACATACATGTATGCACAAGACTAAAGAGGAAATGGAATCATGTATAAATGTACATTTAATGAAAAGGAGGATTACCATTCTCTTTTTTTTTTCCTTCCTGCTATGTTGCATATCAATCCAATTGTTGATGTTTAACAAATATTTTACAAATCAAAAGATCTTTGTACAAACAGTGATGATGGTGAAGACACCTGGGCCCCGTTGCATAGAGCTTACCATTGATGGTAACTTTGCCATCAATGGCAACTACCATGGTAACAGGGCTCAACAGCCAATCAAAATCAAGGTTTCCATGGTAGTTACCATTGATGGCACAGTTACCATCAATGGTAAGTTTTATGCAACGGGCCCCTGGAATGTGAGGACAGTGGGAGAAGGTATTTTGAGGAGAAGAGAAAGAGCTATGATATGATGGAAGATGTGTGTTGTGAAACTGTCTAATAGAAAGAACACAAGTGAGCTCATGGAAAGGTCGGGTCTGGAAGAAACTGTGGTGGAAGTGGTAATGAGAAGTGGATTGACATGGATGGGTTATGTGTCGAGAAGGGAAGATGATGAGTCTGTGAAGAGAGCATGATCTGGAAGTGGATGGCATAAGAGGGAAAGGAGGACCACACATGACAGATATGGTATGGTGAAGAAAGAATGCATTGAGGTAGGTCTCAATGAGGAGGATGCTCTGGCAGACAAGAAGAAGTAGAGGGAGTATCACCATGGTGCGAAAATCAGTAACCCATCGTTAGAGGGAAAAATGCTGACTTTAATAAATGAATGATGATAATTGATGATAATCATTTTTGTTCTTTAATAAATCCTATTATTGTATAAAATGTAAAGAACATGTATGAAAACAATCTTTCTTTTCATATTTTGCAGCAAGATGTCTTTTTATTCATAAAGTTACTCTTGTTGTGAAGTGTATTACAGTCGGATATAGTATTTCTGCACCAAAACTATGTACTTGTAATTAACTAAAAATGGCTTTCTATGGTGCACTCCTATTTTCCACAAATATTCCATCTTGAATATGAGTAGACTTCATTCTTTTCTATATAAATATTTGTATTTTTTATTTCAGAACGTACTATTGTACACTTAATATTGTAATATTGAAACTTTTGAAATATATTTTTTGTAAACATTTTACATTCTCATCTTACATGCATGTTTCATAGGGCAAAACTGCAGTCCAAAGTTAAACTTTTTCTTAGAAAAAGAATGCAATAGAAGAGAAAATATTCAAACTATGCTGTAACTTGCAAACATACCCATTTTCCAGTAAGGTCATACAAATTACTTCTCTCACTCCCGGGTTTCTAATTTTTTCCAGGCTTAATTTCTGAAGGTTCCACGATGCAACACGCACTCTACCAATCCTGTGAGAAGGGGTACGTCGTACCATCATCCTTCCTTTTCTCCTTGGTATGGTGGCAAACGGGGTAGGCATTGATACATTGTCTGTCTGTGTTGCGGATGTGACATGGACTTTTTTGGATCCACCAAATCCAGATGGCAAGGTTCCATTGGGTCTTTCCCGGTCTCGCAAGAGTGGCAGAGAGTCTGAGGAGAAGTCTTCGATGATAGACACGGTAGTTGATGTGCTACAAGTGCTTTCGTTATCATCTATAGTCAAATAGTGCCTTATCTTTTCAAAATAGTAAGTCCCTATTTCAGGTACTTTGCTAACATCTGTAAGAAATTTATACTGGCCAACTTCATTTCTATATTCCACAATACGCTGAGCTAAATCTGTTCCAATACCGGATACTTTGCTCAGATCCTTTGCTGTAGCTTTGTTCACATCCACTTTCATTTCACTACTCTGTTTCAAGAGTGCGTTTAAACGGTGGCTACTCTTCCGACTAGAAGATGGTGTAGAGTAACTGCCAGGATCGTATTTCCCACAATATATCTCCATCCGAATTAAAGCAAGTTTATTGGCACCTACTCCCGACACAAGAGCTAGATCTTCTGCTTTCCGAAACCCACCAATGTGGTTGCGATATTGGATTATGTTGCGGGCAATGTTGCGGGTGATAGTTGGAAGAGTCATAAGCTCTTCTTCCGTTGCCTTGTTGATGTTAAGCTGATCCAGTGTCATGACAAAGTCATTGGCACTGTACGTAGCACTGATGTCATGGCGAGGATGCTTCTTGTTTGGTGACATGAGATCGTGTTCACTGTGGAGGCGCGACTTCTTAGGCCTCCGTCCACAGCAGCTGGTAACCATGCCCATGGCTGGTGGATTGCGCAACAGTCACCACCAGGGATCGTCTTCATAACAGCCATTCACTAACTCCTTCACTTCTTTAATTAATCAACGTCATCTCATTTTGCCTTCCTGCAACAAGAACAAATAAAAACTTGAAAATACAAACAATTTCTGTCAAGGGAATTAATTTTCAGTCTTACTCTATCACATGACTGTTTTTCTGTTCAGATGTAAGACCACTATGAAACACAGGGGCACAATTAAATAAACGAACTTGAAGAACTTGAACTTAAATATGGCAAGTTCTCTCCCACACCACAAAACCATGAGAACCAAGTCTGATTGAATCTCATTTTCCAAATGGATCACTTGGTCTCGGTAGATTTTGCAATTCCTTCTGTTTGGTCTCTATCATGCTATCACAGTGATAAAGTGAAGTTTTCAGGCTATTTGTGGCCTGTGATCTTGCTCTTTCAAAAATCTTAAACAAGGTAGAGAACACACATTTGCCTGTGGCAGTCCTCGAGTCTTGGAGGAACAGACAAGGTATGTGAGTGAGGGAGAAGACCTCAACAAAAAGACGATTTTATTGATATTGAATAGAGTCCATCAATCATATTTATTTATCTGATAATATGATAGATAAGCTTGTCTAGTCTAGTATAGAGGTAACTAGACACTGTGTGCTGAGAAAGGTTATATTGATTAGATCTACTGGAGAGTTGATTAAAAATTTTAAGAAGTTTACATTAATTTTTTTAAGACTTAATGTACATGTATGTTATAAAAGCCAAATATTCATGATGGTTGATGCATACTTGTTGTTATAAAATACCAAGGCAAAAGTTAGGTTTTTTTTAAAAAACATAAGGACACACACACAACCCCCCCCCCCCCCCCTAACCCTGCGTACGTACCTGCTCGTCTGAATACAGTTTTCCCCCTCCCGCGCAAAGCGCGAAAGCTTTTACGTTCCATTAAATCATTAGAGAAAGAAGACAATTCGTTGTACCGTTCTCGACTCTTAATGCTCGTCTGAATTCAGCCCCCCCCCC
>BEXV01000618.1:32250-45617 GCA_003118195.1 Hemicentrotus pulcherrimus | reverse complement strand
GAGTGGGAACCAATCACAACTAAGCAAGGTCTGACCAAGGTGAAGTGGGAGGAATAAAAGTTCCCCCTGAATTTAGGGGGAACCTGCCAAGGTGTACTGGACTGTTCTCAGGCTGTGTGTCCGTACGTGTTTATTATGGTGTACTAGTATGTTAGCGAGCATGGATCATGTAGAGAACAGTCCAGGCAGTGGACTAGCCGCAGGTCAACACAGCATAAATAATTGTGACAATTAGCATCCAAATCAAATAGTTGAAAAGAACATAGACTTCTAGTTCTAGTGCCGTACATTGAATTGAAGAACATTTGAGGGGCTGTTAAAGTTCAAAAACATGCAGGAAGGATACACAAAGTCAAACTCAAACTTCAAAGCCTCAAACTCAAAAAATGATGGGCTTGTTGCCTTTGTTGGAAAGTGAAGCATTAATTACCGTACACCTACATGTAGTCTAGACCGAAAGCTTCAGTCTTTGATATCGACGGTTGTTCCGCTGAGATTATTTCTCCCTGTTAGGGTTAGGATTAGGGTTAGGATTAGGGTTAGGATTAGGTTTAGTGTTACTTAAAAAGCTTCTAGATTTAGTCTAGACCCTACCTATGATTGGACTTTGGTGAAGCATTTGGTACCCTACAAATATTTAGATCTAGATCTAATCTGCTAATCGATTTTAGTGGTGGGGTATTATAAATTTGCTCCTATCTGGCTCCCGCCTCTGTAAATTAGGTTGATAAATGTCAGTTGTATGATATTAATAGAATGACCCATACAGATACCACTCAGATGTAGGGTCTAGACGGTTTTTCTGTCTATGGACCGATGATTGCCTACCACCAGTACCAGTCACATGCCACACAGCTCAGGCTACACTGCACCGCACCACCATCGCCATTGAATTGCATGCACCCTAGCTAATTTAGGATTTCAAGTCAATTGTCGCCACAATTACAGAAGTTATTTAGAATTTCAAATATAAAATTCTCATTTGAATTTTGGCTTATTATTATCGAAACAAACAGATTAGTTGTAAACTTACGGTACATTGAAACACAAGCAAGTGTTGTCGTCATCCACATCGACGTCCGGCGGAGTACAAAATGTGCACTTGCGATCTCTTTTATTTTTTTGTTTTTTTTTTTTTTTTTTTTTTTATTTATATTTATTTTTTTAACTTCTTGCATATACCGTACACACAGTACCGGTACATATTAGAGCTTCGATCGTCGGTAGCTGGTTCGGCCTTCGGGGACTTCGGAGACTAATTGGTTTTTATGTCTCATTTGCAGGCCCAAAAAATGAAAAAGTTAAATTCCAACTGCATTTGAAAGATAATACTAATAGACTCTATAGAACTTTCCTAAAAAAAGGTGGGGCTTGAAAATATCTTCAAGTGGGAAAATAACGACCACTATTGTCAAATTGACTTTAGGGCTATAGAGCCCAAAAGTAATAGTCTTGATATTTTCAGACAATTGTACCGAATGGTCATACGTTTTATGCTGTGCAAAGATTCAATCACTTTAATCTTGGCCATCACAAGAAGTGGGTTATTGATGTAGACAAATGCTCATGTACCCTTTACAACTCTTTATGTTATTATACCAAAGGAGAAAAAGGCAGTGCGCAGTCACTCAATAGTGTCTGACAGTGAAGTCTAGAAAGTAAACGGGTTTCCTTGCATAATTTGAATATGAGGACACTGCTAACGTTTAAATTTCACAGATAGGACATGACATATTCATAATTCCTGCAAAGTTCTACAGCGTTTGAGGTTGGCTGCAAAAGGGACATAGTACCTTAAGTCTATATTTTTAAAAATCCTGATTCTTTGTATGGTTACATTATATCCGGTAGTAATTCGATATTCATAGAAATAATTGGTAATGGATAACATAACCGTTCAAATATGTTTGATAGCGGTGGGGCCGGGAGGGATGGGCTCGCATTAACCCCCATAGAGGACCCCTAGCTGCACCCAAACCCATTCACTTTGTTTCTTGGTTGTGAATGAATTTCAGTGAGACACGTAGATGCCGCTCTGCAATTAGGACTAGCTGGGCTACAATTTTTTATTCTTCTTCCTTTTTGTTTGTTAATGGGAGCTGCCCCGTATAGGCCTACACAACATGTCTCCTGCCCTGGCTCATAAAATCTGTCACCACATGCATGATCTTGTCTTGATCAATTCGACATGGTCAAATATGTCTTATTAATTTATCATGACTATGTTTACTATTTTTGCTTAATTGATAGGAATGGCCGGTTAATTATACATTAGAGGTTTACACATTTTTTTCTGTTTTCCCTGCATTCTCTTATCTCTATACCGGAACCCCAATCCTACTTTCCTGGCCCCACACCACAGCCATCTATCTATATTTTCCTCTGCCCTACCTCTATATTGTGTTTTTCACTTTGAAAAACTACTTTGTATATAATACATCTAGGCCCAACACTTAACAGGCACCAAAAATCCAAGCTTTGACCCCTAAATTATCAAATATTTTATATAGGGACTTGTGCATACAAAGTTTACAGATCTTAAAATTTTGTATCGGAACCCCTTTTGGAATGTTTACCCCAGCCCCAGCCCAATATATCGTTATCTGTTGGCAACCCCCCCCCCCTCTCTCTCTCTCTCTCTGGCAATTCCATTCTTCCTCTCCCTCTTAATCCTCCTCCCTTCATCTTCTCTTCTTTCTCTCCCCTTACTCCCTTCCTCTTCAATTATTCCCCCCTTTTCTTTCTCTATCCTCCATTTCTTACATTCTACATAGGGTTATCCGTTTTTGTTAACACAGCACACTTAAACGTTTAAGGAAGCCACAAAAGTTGTAATTATTTTGAATTGTTTTTCTTCCATTACACATGTTTTAAAAGTAACATATAATCTTCTTGTGAGCCAACTTGTTTACTGATTTAAGTTGAATTGAAACTAATTCCCATGTGCATGATGCCATTACTTATTGGTAAGTCATACAACAAATTGAATTGTTTTTACAATGCCAATTAGGAACACGTTCAACACAGATACTTCTCACTCAATTTTATCAATGTTGCTGAAAAAATAAACATTTGCAAGACAAAAGGAGTGTTTTTTACTTCACAAGAAGAAAAATTTGCCTTCTTTGGCTTCTTATGATTATTTTTTTAATTTATTGTCTACTTGACAAATGTATCTGAAGTCATATGTAAAGACATATCTTGGGATTACATGTTATAGTTGCAGACTTTCAGAGCTGTTATTAATACAGTACTGTTCTTTCCATACATTCGGAATAATTCTGAGCATAGCTACACAGTTAAAGCCACACTGTAATACTTGTAGCTACTTACTCCCTCTTTATAGAAAACAATGCCTAATCAGTGACCATTGGTCCCCCATGATCCTCTTGATGAGATATTAACTACCTGTCCAGTGACCTTGCAGTGTGGTCTTATCCCTTCTACAAACTAGTACAGATAAGCTTTAACATCATGAATGCCAATATTTTTACAGAAGTTACTTTTCAAACCTAAGGTGTAGGCATTGCTTTTATACTTGTTTCTTAGATCCTTTTGTTCTGTTCTTTCACAAATAATTAACTCAATACCTCAACAGATATTTAAACAAATGACAACAGTACACTCATAATACAGTCAAACCCTGCTCAAGTAAAACAGGATAAGTGGTTCTATAGATGGGTGTTAATCAAACAAAGTTGGAAAGCAAAACAGAACACAATAAAACATCTTTAAAGAACATGATAAGGTATTATTGGACTTTTCCATTACTCTGAAACCCTCTCTTTTATTAAAGTATTCAACAAGTTGATTATAATCAGTTGTTGGTTTTTACATCACCATCAGTGAATGTTTCTGTCCTCAGCCTACTTAATTATCCAACCTCAATTAACAGGTGCGCTCCTATGCCTCTTAGCTATACAATACCACAAGCATGAATGCATTCGCCCAATTTATTATCAATTACTGCAAAGCTGCAACAAATGGTTGGTAACTTGCGCCATCATGCTTTATGATGATGCCAGGCATAAACAGGTATTTCTTCCTTACAGAGTCAGGTGATATAATAATAGTAATGATATTAATAGTTTGGTCTTATTTACCCAAGTTGGCCATATCAGTATATTATTCTCCTGCAGGCCCTGTAATTATTACCTCAGCATTGCTAGGCACCCATTCACATCTGGGTGGAGAGGGACGCATGTGGGCAAAGCACCTTATTTATGGATGTAAGTACCAAGCAAGGATTGAATCCACGACCTCTCTTATGATAGTCAAGAGCCTTTATCAATATACCACAGTGCTCTCATATTTATATCCAAGAAATTTATTCAAAGATATCACAATATATGCAGGACACAAACTGGGGCTTTGGCTAGAATTATGTGGTATGACTCAAAATGACTGAATGACTTTGACATTTTAGTCCATTCAATTATACACTTATACATGTATGTAAATATATAATTGAAGATTAAAGACATATTAATTCAACCCTGATGTTTTCTGTCTGCCTGAAGCCAAGTGTGCACATGGCAATGAATGACATGAATCGTTATATGTATCACTCATCATCTACAGCCTGAGTGTCCTAGAATGTAAACACATTGTCCAGATATCTACACCGATGAGGAGAAGTGAAGGTTCAAGATTAAGAAGATGGGAAGTAGTCATCATCTCAGGACCTTGCTCTGTTTCATCCGTAGTTCTCTTTCTATCTCATACTGCCTCACATCAGTCCTCTGCAAGAATCTCTGTCTCTCCACAAACCTAGGAATCAGAGAAATAACAGATATTGCTCAAAGCTCTTCAGAGCCTAAAGGTCCATGCATATGTGAAAGGGAAATAAAAGAGAGCATTTTGATCGGGATTTGTGTAACTTTTACAAGAATATATTCTTTCTTGAAGGTGATTCTGAATTCTGCTAATGATGACAAAATCAATTTCATATTGTGTAGATCCCTCTCTTTCTTTCCATCCTAATTCTGCACTAAAACAAAGTGGAAGTATCCAGCCAAATGACTAGTGGCTAATGTATTAAAGGTTGCTCCAAAGTGCATTTAGGAAACACATGGAAGGCAAATTTGCCATAATTATCTGACAATTCAATTTTCTACAAGTTCTTCACAGTTTGTTGTTTCTTCTTATAATATTTACTTTTAATAGATACTGCATCATGACCCAAACAAGTTTTTAAGGGTCTAAGCAGATTACACACATTACAAGAGGCAATATGGACATACAGCGTCAGTCACCTACCTATACACCAATTGAAAGGTATGAATTAAAAGATTTTGAGAAGTTTATTGTTATATTCTTTCTTACCCATCTTTGCCTCTTTTATGTATCTTCAACTCATCAGTGATGCCTTCTTTACTCTTGAAGCTTTCCCAATCTAAGCAAGATTTTTCCTTTAAACAAAAAAACAAACGAACTAGAGATTATACTTCATCATCACACCCATCATTTTGTTAGTTCGGCATTTTTCCTCTTCCAAAGGGTTATTGAATTTCGTGCCATGATGACACTTTCTCCCTTCACTTCTTCTTATCTCTGTACTTTACAATTACAAGAGGGCTGCTTTCTTTTGTTGGGGAGATAAAGTTAAAGGTAATAAAAAGTTTTGGTATGGGGTCATGAATTTGGTTCAAATGAACATATTGGAAGCATATGCGACCCTACAATATTCAATGATCATTGTCGCGGTTGAAATCGAGTCTAAAGTTATGAAATTTTAAATAATAAACTCTTTATGTTGTATAGCTCCCTCTCGAGGTCATTACATTAGTTAAGCTATAAAACAATGTTTCTTGACTAAAATCGGCTGATTAGCTATTCCCATTTGGAAATTGAATATCACAACTATATATTCTGATATTTTCATGGTTGCGGCTACCATCTTACGGCCGTAGACGCTAATTGAAATGTATATTAAAATTTATTATTCAATTTTTCTCAAAATCAGTAGTGTTTAGTGGGCTAAATTTTCTACTGCCTATATTACATCTACTGGGGTATCCAAATACATCAAAATTGTAAATAATCACTATCCACCCATTTTCAACATTTCCAAAAACTTTGTATTACCTTTAATCTTTGGTCAAATCTAAATGTATGATGTCGTCACAGGTATAGTACCTCACTTGTCAATGCAAACATAGTTCATGAACAATGTGATTGAAAATCCCTATCAGAAACAGTTTGCAGATGGACAACAACAAATCATGATTTTGATTATTTTCTAGG
This sequence comes from Hemicentrotus pulcherrimus, assembly GCA_003118195.1. Classification (NCBI taxonomy): domain Eukaryota; kingdom Metazoa; phylum Echinodermata; class Echinoidea; order Camarodonta; family Strongylocentrotidae; genus Hemicentrotus; species Hemicentrotus pulcherrimus. Next base: position 39,371 of record BEXV01000618.1, on the reverse strand, counting down.
GTCGTTTCTTGGAACGGTATCTAATAAGCATTGCTAATTAGCGATCATGCATTTTATTCCATATTTGCCTGCCAAAGTATACATTACTAAACAGATGGGTTCTGTAGCCTCTAATTATTCATGAATATAATGAGGACAAATTTTCAACTTGGACATCCTAACTTATTCATTTTTTGAAGAGTAACTTGACTGGATACTTACTAATGTGCCAATTTTGTGCTTCTTGCCAATTTGACCCAAGACATTTCCTAATCCACCACCTGATCGTTTTAACCTGTCGAGAGAATAATAATACATATATTCATTATATGTATCACCTAATAAGTAATTTTACAACTATTGATATTCTGAACAATAAAAATAGTTTTTATTGGGAACAGGATAGTGTGGTGCAATGTTAAAAGTACCGGTATTTACTTTAATAATAAATATGTTAAATGTTACTAAGGTCTGATCTGTTGACTACTAAATTCTCTCATTCCTTGAAACTCATCATACAAGAACCATGCGGTTCTCACAGAAAATTGATTAATGCTTTCAGGGCATTTCATAGGGGGTCTGGGCTGGTATTGTTTGGGTTTTATCCGCATGGGCACCTGGTAAAAATTCAAAATTGTGGAGGCCCTCAGCTGCAATTTATGGTCTACGTGTACTGAACCCATGTGAAAGTCGAACACTAAGTATTTGTTTATTCATTGTTCATTGTTTCAATATCAAAGTCCTGCTTTGATGTCTAAAGAAGGTACTGCTTACCCTGAGGCAATTGTAGGTTTGGAAGAAGAACCAAGTGACCCAGGAACTACTGCTGATCCAGTGCTTGAACTACTCCCAGGTATAATGTCAGACTTGGCAGGACTATCCTTCACCTCCTGTTCTTTGAGGTAACTCTTGGCTTCCTTTGAAGATGCAGCTACTTCTTTGGTGACTCTAAATGGATGTTACGTAGAAATGAAAATATTCAGTGATGATCCAATATATACCCCAGACTTTACTTCCTCAAAGACAATATGGACTTTAAGATTTACATGACGAGGGCGTGGACTGCCGCGTGTGACATTGTGTTAAGGGAATGGGCCGTGCCAGGCAGTGCCTTAAAAGCATGTCACATTACCTTAAAAGGATGTCACACGTGGCGGTCCACGTTCTCGTTATGTAAATCTAAAAGTCCCTAATGACTGTGGGTAATGTTAGGTCTAATGTTGAAGGTTTGTATTACAAATTTCTATGCACCAATTTTTTTATCTAAACACCTGCTCAAGTTTTCAGACAGTATTAAAATGAATTAATTTTAGTTGTAGTTTTTAAAACAAGACTTGCACAAGTTGACATTTTGCAGTATAAAATGCAAAAAGTTGCATGTTCTACACATCTCTCTTATACTTTCAGCTGCACATAATATATGCCACATATCTTATTCATTTTCACCTATTCATAATGCCTGGTTTACATTTGACCTGCGATAAGTCTACCAAGCCCGTATCCTGCCTGTATCCTCTTTTTCATGCAGCCTCCGTGTGGAGGCATGAGGTGAGATTTTTGTACGGATTCACGGGCTCTGCAACCTCGAGGACTTTATTTCGTGAAAATTATACAAATTTCAAAATTGTAAGCCCGTAGCCTGTAGGCATGTTGTAGGTAGCATTGCATAATCCCGCACGGGCATCGTGCAGAGGCCTCGCGCTGATTGTGCATATATACTAGGGACTCGGACGCTCAAAAACAACATGGCGGATGCACGGTCACCGCACCTTCTCCGCGCAACCTCTGCACAGGCTCTGTACGACTGCACGGCTACTGCACTGAAATTGCATGATTGCCTCACAATCTTCTAGCAGACTCTGTACGGATTCGCCCCGTCTGCCCCCGTAGGCCAATACAAAAACATCGTAGCCCGTAGCTTCCTATGATGCCCCCAAAATCGCACGAAAAATCATAGACCCATCTATCGTACAGCACCTGAGGCAAATGTAATCCAGGCATAAATGATTACATCTTTCAGTGTCCATAGCAATAGGCTAATCAGGAGTACTGATAACAGAATCAAATTTTGAGAGTAACTAGCTTAAAGGGACAGTAGAGTTCTTGTTCAAGACCGCAATTGCCTTCTAAATGCATGGATATCGCTCTTATTCCTTTTTATGACATTTTTGGTGCCCTTTTAGGACCTAAAATTGCTATGATAATGAAGGTAATAATAGACCCCAAAATGTGTGAAATTTAGATTAAATCCGATCATACCAATTCAGCTCCACTTTAAACAAAAATATGGTGACCGTTGATTTAATACTTTAATGATAATAACAATACACGGTTGTGCGTATTATAACCAACACGATAAAGCCAACAAAATGCCAACATTGGCATTTGTTGAAATAAAACGTATAAGGCGCTATCTCATTTTTTCCATGACTGTCTCAAAATAATTTGTGAATAATTGTTGGGCCCCACAAATATTAAAAATGGTTATATTTATGGATATTTCAGCCACCTCTGAACAAATTTTGATCAAAGTTAAATTGTATGCTCTTTCAAACTTGACACTCATTATCAGAACTCAAGATCATTGCGAACAAAATGTAATTGGACATGAACTTTCAAGAGACATTGTTATAAACAGAAAATACTTATTTGAACTCACTTTACTGCTTCTCCTGCGAAGTCAAACACTTTGGTGATTTTAAGAGTGCTATTAGCTTTGCTGCCATTCGGTTGTGACGTAGGAGTAGCTGGCTGCTTGGTAGATGTCTAAATTACAAGGATACACAAAGAAAAAATATACAGTCAGAAATTCTAAATAAGATTTGAAAATTGAAGATTAATCTAACATCTAATATCTAACATAAAAAGTTTCATCAACATGCTGTATAAAATGCAAAACAACAATGATGTTAAAGGATAATGATTAGAAAAATGAAATTTTCAAACTTTAAAACAGACAAGTAAGGAATGATAAAGACAAAACTAAATTGTATTTCTTGTAGTAAAACTGTTTGTTAAGAGTGTTAATGTTATCATGCATTTATGATTGACATGTTAGTAAATTTGTACTTTTTCCCCTTTTTTAATTCCTTATATATCGCAAATAGAACTGAAAAATTTTACATACTAAATAATAGACTTATGAATACAATAAGTACCTTTTGTGAAGATGGTACCATTGATTTTGGGGCCTTGTCATTTTGTGCCCGAGATGATTTAGGCTTCTGCTTCACATCACTCAAAAAGCTACTCCATAGATCATCTGCTTTCTTCTTTTCAGCTTCTTCCTTTTTCCTTCTGGCTTCTTCCTTTTCTGCTTCTTCAAGCTCACGTTGAATGCTAGAAACTAAAAGATATGAGACATGAAAACATGGTATTACAGGTATTGCAATAATCAAGCCAATGCCTTTTGATTAGATGTACATTTAGTAAACAGATGTATGAATTGCAATTACTTTGCCTCCGACAAAAATCATTCAGCGAAACAAAAAAAACTTGAAACAAAAAGAAACTAAGTGCATTGAGGCTTGATGATTTTCACTAAGTGCTAAATTACACCATACCATTATTGTTGTACTCTAGGACATACCAAATCAATGATTTCTAAAGGTTTTTTTTTTCTTTTCTTTCTTTCTTTCAAGCAAAATGTGCAGCAATTATCCTGATTTGTCACAAATATCAGCTAATAGCCTAATATTGACTGCAATCTTATGTCACTCACTTTCTAGCAGATACTGTGAGAAAAAAAAATACATGAAGTTTTCATCACTGTAAGAAACACCTCAAAACACACAATTAAACACCTAAAGACTTGCGGTTCATTTCTCTAATTGCTTTGCTTCATATGGACTTGTTTTAGGCTGTTTGTTTCACATGCAAAGATGTACGCTAAAGGAATGTTGGCTGTCTATCAGACAACGCAAAGTGTTCAACATCTTGACTATTGTATACAAGCGTCTCCAAGGTAAAGCTCCCACTCATCTCGGCTCTCTTATCATTCCTTGCCATTCTACAAGACCCGACATTCATTTAAGTTCAGACTGCGTCATACTCCATGTGCCCAGAACGAACAGTACAGCTGGTGATACCTAATGCCTTTCAGGTCTCTGTTCGCCTGTCTCCTTTATTAAGATTTGTTAAAGAAGGCTCTCAAATCACTCCTATTCAATGATTATCGTAAACTTTTTGTTGGCACTCTGTAAAGCACTGAAAACAATTAAATACGCTTAAAAGCTCAGCATAAATGACTTTGCAATCATTATTATTTTTATTGACGAAGCACCTTACAATGTGTATATTCATTGGGGCTACAGGTTCAAATGTCAAACTACAAAAAAATGACACTTCTTTGGACATAATATCACTCCTAGTAATAATTACCTTCATCAGCTTCAGCTGTATCATCCTTTCCTTCATCAACTAGGGCTGTCCAAGCTTTTCTCCTTTTGTAAAGAAGATAAAAAACAACAATTTGAAATGACATACACTTAGATGTACATATAAACATTTTTCAAAAAAATAAAAGCCCATTTTAATTTCTCTGGCAAGAGAATACAGTTGTAGTGACAACAGATTTTGAAATACGGATGGTACCCACGTCAATGCTGCCCTTGCACTGAAGTGCCCCCACCCCTCCCCCATGGCCATCTGAGAGGCCCTTTGTAGTTTTAAAAAGTGGCCTGTTCAGTAGGCTTTAAATAGCCCTCCAAGTAAACTCTCTCTTTTCTCCTTCACAACTCGTACTTGTCTTTTTCGATTAGAAGAAATAAAAAATAAAAAGTTTGTATTATTTCTCAATATAAATATATCTAATATACTATAAAATTTAAAAAAATAGAGCTTATAGCATGAACAGAATTAATAACTGAGGGAAAATTTGTTATATCGTCCATTGCCCAAGGAAGTAGTTATAATCATTAATGAGTGTGTAGGAAAGAAAAGGTCCCAACCACGGCTTTCGTCATCCTACCACTACAAGGTCTCCATTTTTCTTCTGGGTATGTACTGGCAAATGTAGATTAATGTAGTAATAACAGATTTTGTATTAGTAATTGCCATATCTGCTCTAGATCTAATGGTGACTATATGGTAGTAATGCTCTCCAGGGAGTGGAGATGGTGCACACTGTGCATGAATAAATCCAATGGCCGGGATAGTAATATCTGTAACGCGCCTAGAGAGGGTACCGGTATTTCGTATCAAGAGCTTAATATACATCCAGATTATTATTTTTATCATTATCATTCATGAGTATTGCATATATTGATGCAAAAAGGTAAAAAAGTGAGACAACACTATGATTCCCATTCCCAGATAATGTAAATAGAGGGATGCTCCAATCTACACATATATTTACCTCCTCCTAGTAGAATCTTTGGTTTTGTTCTTCTTCTGCTTCCCTCCATCAATCTCTTGGATGCCTTCTTCTTCTTCTACTGTTCCTTCTAGTTCATCATAACTCTCATCCTCACCTAAAGAGAGAGAGAGAGAGAGAGAGAGAGAGAGAGAGAAATAAAAGGGGAGGGCGAGAAGGAATTTGTGGAATGCTTAATTATCCTTTAAAATAAATTTAATTATTTATAGAATGCAACCGAAAAAAATCTTCTTATGGAATTTCCATACATAATCATAAAATATGATGCTTCAATATCTCAATGACATAGGATGTATGAAAATGTCTCTAAAATGGCCATGCATCGCATTGCCAAACTACAAGTACAAATGCCCCAAAAAATCTCAAGATCATGATATTACTGTTAATCCTGATGTACTTAACTACAGGAAGATAAATTATTGTGCATACCACAGTTTGAGCCTTGGAGGTTTTGTTTACATGGCATGGCTCTCCAGAGACATGAATAAAATGCATGTCAAGATCGCCAAGCCTTTGAGGCTAGAATATGAATATAAGTTCCTTTTGGTTAACAATGATTCTTTCTTATTTATTTCTGTATCCCATGGCATTTAATTGTCACAAATTAACATGAGAGATGTTTTTATTAATTTTCATCTTTTGATCCTGACTCATTACAATTCTATAATGCTCTGAATTTCAAATTGTATGTGAACAGAACTTCTCTGTCTACCCCCCCCCCCCCCATAGTTACTATGCGATAAATATTTCTATGGCATTCCTACAGAAGCTTAAAACTGCTGACTAGATGACAAGATAATTTAGGAAAAGAAGAAGAGATACAAAGTTGAAAGACGAGAAGACATGTTTTGGGGGAACTCATCGACTTAAATCTATTTATGATGAGAAGACAAATTGTCTAGTCGTGAAACTCAGCAAATCAACTTGTTCCAAAAAAGTCGACATTCCAAGTTCCAATAACTCGTCATCTCATCTTCTCGTCCTAATGTCGACTTGTTAACAGTTCATGCTAAAGTTGAAACAAGTAGCTGACTACGGTAGCCGATTTCTAACATTGTCTCACTTGACTTCTCGTCCCCAATTAATTGTCATTTCTTGCACTTTCTAGCTTTCATATCAGAGAGTGCCCATATCTGCTCATACGCATACGCACAACCATAACATAACAAAACATGAATGAACACAAAATCTTTGTATCTTAATTAGTGATAAGTCTAAAAATTAATTAGAAAAGTTCACAAGCCACAAAATTCCATCTTTCACATCAAAAATCCGGAACAGGGTGTAAAGCTAATGAGTGCACAGAAACAGAAATCTTGTTTTTTGATTGTCAAATTGAATGACAGGTACCTTTCCTTTTAAAAAAGACGTTGTTTTTACTCAAATTTCAGTGAGTTTTTAGGCACACTTACTCTCTAAAATAGAAGGATTCATTAAGACGAGATCAGACGTTAAGAATACAATTCATTGAAAAGTCATTAATATCTGGTGAAATGGTAGGTGTGCAGACATAGAGCAAGCCCCCATGATGGCCCATCAGGCCTCTATAACTCGATTGCGAGTTTCCCGTCACATTTTTTTCAGCTCACAGTGAGGCAATTATTTCATTATTCATTATTCATTATTTGCAATATTCCATTATGTTAACCTAAACGAACCCTTAAAGGAAACCAAAACCTTCATACTAAGTTACTTTTATTGTAAAGTTTAAGATATTTAAAAAATATCAGTGAAAATTTGAACAAAATCGGGCAAGGAATAAGGAAGT
>BEXV01000618.1:15296-27637 GCA_003118195.1 Hemicentrotus pulcherrimus | reverse complement strand
TCTATTGAATTTTTTTTGTTCATCTTTCACACAGAGATGTGGTATCAGATTTTCTTGTGGTACCTCTTCTCATCGTTCCTCATTCATTCCTTGGCTGCTATCACAGCATTCTGTGCTCTACGTAAACACAAGATAGGTCGTCTGTATTCCCTTCTGGTAATACTCATGGGTTTACTTGGACCAATCACTGGTGGTATTGCAAGCAGTAAGTAATGTTTATTCTTTCCTTGTCCATTTAAATCTCTAGAGCCATACATGTACTGGTTCTAGATTTCATAGCAAGCAGTGCCATGGTTGGATCCAAAATGCTGTAAAAAGGGTTGGGGGGGGGGGCACAATTCTTAAACTATCTGAATAGCAAGCCTACTCCCTCAACGAAGTACCCCCAAATAAGTCACATTTTAGAAATGTTGGTGTTTAAAATTGAAGGGGGGGGCAGCAAAAACACAATTAGGGAAGGGGTACCAGTATATTTCTTTTTGGAGTAATATCAGTGCCAAGTTTGAGGGAATAGAAATATTTATAATATAAACTTAGGTTTGTTGTAGGTGTACAGTTTGCGTAATTGTTAGTTTCCAGACTTTAAATAAATAATTTATTAGTATGTTTATCTTGCTTTCATAGTCACAGGGTCTCTTGATATTGCACATACATGTACGTGTACAGAAGTTTATAATCTTAAAAGTGAAAACATTCTCCATGATTTTTAGAATCAAGAGTCTTTCTTAGAAACTATTTTTTGTAGCTTTTACCTCTCTACTGTATTAAATATGATTGTAGTTTTAATTGCAAAGTAGAAAGCAGTGTATCACTATCAGTTAACCTGCAATAGTGTTAAAACTGTATAAACATTAAGTGCTAAATGATAAATTATCCATATGATATGTATTTCTTCAACATTTCGGATCTGTCTTTCTTCATTCAGGTGCAATAATAGCGGGACTATTCTACACAGCCAATATTTCAATGTATCCGCTATGGGCTCTGGTCTGTGGAACTGGTCAAACGTTCATCGTAGCACTTGTCTCTTTCTCCCGTATTTTGGGTACATTATGATGTACCTCTGTTTGTCAAGTACTCAATGGAATGTTAGAAGGTGGATGTTGGATTTGGAACAGATTTGTCTTGGCACTCATCTCTTCTTCCCACATCTTGCATACATTATGATGTACCTCCGATCTTCAATTACTCAGGTGGATGTGATGTCTAGCGGTCAAACATTAATATAGAAGCACCCATCTGTTTCTCTAGCCTCTTGGATACTTTGTGGTATACATGTCCAACACTCACTGTGTAGTCCCTAGAGATGTTGGGATATTTTTCGGCACTCACCTACAACACAATACAATAAAGTCATTTCTATAGCGCTCTTATAAACTGTTGTTTCACAGCGCTTGACATAAAAGTTATCAAAGGATCTATTGTTGATCGTGTCCAAAAAGAAGAGAGTTTTGAGACATTTTCGGAAGACATCTAGCGAATGAAACGTGGGAGCTTATTCCAGAGTCGAGAAGCACATGCCTGGAAAGCAAAATTGTTGCCAGCTGTGGAAGATGTTCGGGGAACGTGTATTATGGTGCTGTCAGTACAAAAGCGAAGGCCAGGACGAGCATATCTCTTGTACCCTATGACATACTCACATTCATAGTTGACTGACTATAGTTTCCATAGAGATAGGTGAAAGATAGCTGTTGGTTATACTGTGGAATCTTATTATGAATAACTGTCATTCTGTCATCAAATAATGTTGATAGTTGATACAACAAGGTAATTCAGCAATTCCTACTTCTGTGTATTACATTGCCTGATTTAACAAGGTTTCTGATTTTGCATCATAACAAGGTAATTTTCTTGAACCCAAAGAGTTTATTAATATGAGGAATTGAGGATCCACATTTTTTCATGCAGAGAACAGAGCGCCATAGGGCTCCAAACAAGTCCATGTCATGTTATAAGGAAATTGTTCTGTTAGGCTTTGATGATACTTTTTAGACTACCGGTATTCAGACCTCATTCATAGGAATAGTTTTAAAAATATGACAGTGGTACCAATTTAAAAAAGGAAAGCCAAATATTTGTTAAGCTTTAAAAAAGAAATCCCTTTCAAGTGCCATTGCAGTAGGGAAGTAGCACAAGAGGATTGCGAGAGGCTAGAAAACTAAATGATCAATAGTGATGCATACATGTATGTGAGGCAAAGTATATGATTGTGTTGATGCATAGGTGTGTAACAAAAATACATGTTTCTTTTTTTTCAAGATAATTCATGATATTAAATGTATGGATTATTACATTTCTGAAAACTACAAATATCATTACTGTACATGTAGTACTGTTTCTATGTTAGCTATAGAACGTGGTTCAGATTATGAGTGTATATTTATTATCATTATTGTGATATTTATACAAATAATACAAATAAATTACTAAAAAGGAGATTTCTACCGATTATATGGATTAAGTATTTCTCTAGAGTTTCTACTCTCAAGTAGTATTGTATTCTCGTCATCCCAAATAATAAATATATTTCAAAATATCAATGTCCTAACTCTTAAGTATATATTTAAAAACAATGAATGTATGACAAAAAGATAAAAACGTTGTTTGGCTGTGAAACAGTAATTTAAAAAATGAGATATTGAGATTGACTTACCGGTATCACATCCCATTCATCTTTATGATATATTACTTTAAATAGGTTTTCAGAAGTACATGTAATGTGCAATATGTATATCAAGTTTCTGTGTACGGTAACTACTTTTGCGTGAAAGACTGTTGATTGCAATTGGACTTTATGTTTTTGTTGTTGTTGTAATACTGGCTTTAATTGATTATACAGGTGTCCCTGAAAAATGAGGAAACCAGAATTATGGAAAATTACTCAATAATCCAAAATGACTAAAAGTACACCGTTATATAACTTGTTTTCTCTTCTTTCATATAACAGCAAAAATTGATCACTTACTCACGCATGACTGATTTCAAACAGCCTAAAATGAGAGAGCCAGGAACCAGTGCTTAAAATACACGGGGCGGTGGGCGATTCGCCCCTGTGAGCTCCATAATCACCCCTGTCAGGTTGCTCACGGGGGGATTGCAAAATTAAAAATCGCCCCATGGAATTAAAAAATAAAGATTATCTTTTCTGATATAACTTTAACACAATATTGAGTATCAATTTTAAAACCTTAAACCAATGAAATGGAACTTAGGTAGCGCTTTCTCTCCCATCTCTATGAGTATTACCGATACAAACAACAGAAGCTCACAGGGCAGCTAGTGCGGCCATCAGCAGTGGCTATACTGCGCCAGTAGTACCGGTGTGCGCTCTGATGCCCAATATCTGCTGGAGCTGGAGACGATTGCGCAAGGACTGAAACATGGAGAAGTTTTTCTTTGTTAAAAAGTGTGAATTCTCTGAAATCTGGTTATTCCAAAAGACCAGAAAATAATGTAACTAGACCAGTAAATCAATATTGAGAAGAAGATCACCAAAGATGTTGCAGGGGCGGACCTAGGCGGTGTAGGGGGTTTAACCCTCCCCCTTGGGCTGCCAAGTGAAAATGTGATGTGCATAGAAAAATGCTATCATGTGTCCAGACCTACACAGTATTAGTAGGTACCAATTCAATGGAAATTTTTATTAAAAAAAGAGCCCCCGTAAGAAGGCTCACAGGGGCTCTTTTTTTTTTGGAAGAGCCCCACGTTGACAAAAAATTAATTTGAGCCCTGCCAGGAACCCAATTGTCAAAAATAAGTAAACGGCCTCTATTTTTTGTTCATTGTGGTTTTGGAAATATACCGGTAATACATTTTTTGGAACTATTGATTATTGCATTCAAATGAGATGACGAATATGATGGAAGTATAGCTCATGAATGAGCAGGCAGACCATATTGCAATTAGTATTAAAGGCACATTGACAGTTTGTTTGAGGAAGTTAAAGGATGCAGCTGAACAAAGTAATTGTGCCAAGTATCAATTAAGAATTGTGCTTTGCTCAGTCACACATGATCCTTCCATCATTTCAAATCCACTGTTCTCCTCTGGCTACCGGTATTCCTGAATCATTATTTAGCAAAATATCAACAATACCAGAACCTTTTCTGTGAATTTTTGACTCAGGAACAACAATTTTACGATGTCATTAATGAGATATCAATTGAAGGATAATATAATGTTCTGTATTTTGATAAAAAAATCTTTTAAAAATCAGCTCCAGAAATTATTTCTTGAAAATGCAGTCATAAATCTAAGTAGTAAAGTGTGCCAGTGTGTATGCCTCACAACCGGGATGTCGTGGGTTCTAACCCCGGCCGCTTCATACCAAAAGACATTAAAAGATGGGAGTTGCTGCTACCTTGTTTGGCGTTCAACAATAAGGGATAGATTAACGTCGATCTGGCGCTGCTCAGTGGCTGCCGGGCTCACAATCAATTGGGCAAAAAGAATTTCCGTTTCGGTTTAATAAAATTTGGAGTGGACTATTAGGTTGTTATCGTTATCATTAAATGTATTAAATGTATTATCGTTATAATGGATATTGGAAAATTCGACATTTTAAGAAAATCCTATTTTACTAAACCCCTTTGACTTTTGACAAATAGTATTATGTTAATGTTATCATTTGTTAGCCGAATTTTAGGCAGTTTTGTGTTTGTATCGCCCTAATGGCAGTGACATTTAATCAACTACCGGTATGTGTTGTGTCATTACATGAAAGTCACAAAGATATTTTTCTATACATGTATTCCTATTTGTTATGACTTGGTGAAATGTTGTGTTTTTATATGAAATAAGTTATTCTTTGTGTATATGGAACCGATTAAATTATTTATATTCAATATAAGAATTGTTTGTGTGATGCATTCAGATTATATACCAAGATAACTCTAAAGCCAATTGTTGTTATTCTGTTCTTTCCTAGTCCCTTTCCACCTCTCCTCTTCCCCCTTTTTCCTTTCCCCTTTTGAAAAATAATTTGATTGAATTGGGGCCATGTAGCTATGCCCTTGCTTTCTAATTTTAATCACATGTTCTTGGTCAGTGCCGTTTGAATAAGGTTTTCTAAATTATTGACTTAAAACCCCCACCACATAAAAATTCCTGTCTAGCTGACCCCAGATTATAAGCCCCTGTAGGCCTACTACCCAGGGCCNAGACATTAAAAGATGGGAGTTGCTGCTACCTTGTTTGGCGTTCAACAATAAGGGATAGATTAACGTCGATCTGGCGCTGCTCAGTGGCTGCCGGGCTCACAATCAATTGGGCAAAAAGAATTTCCGTTTCGGTTTAATAAAATTTGGAGTGGACTATTAGGTTGTTATCGTTATCATTAAATGTATTAAATGTATTATCGTTATAATGGATATTGGAAAATTCGACATTTTAAGAAAATCCTATTTTACTAAACCCCTTTGACTTTTGACAAATAGTATTATGTTAATGTTATCATTTGTTAGCCGAATTTTAGGCAGTTTTGTGTTTGTATCGCCCTAATGGCAGTGACATTTAATCAACTACCGGTATGTGTTGTGTCATTACATGAAAGTCACAAAGATATTTTTCTATACATGTATTCCTATTTGTTATGACTTGGTGAAATGTTGTGTTTTTATATGAAATAAGTTATTCTTTGTGTATATGGAACCGATTAAATTATTTATATTCAATATAAGAATTGTTTGTGTGATGCATTCAGATTATATACCAAGATAACTCTAAAGCCAATTGTTGTTATTCTGTTCTTTCCTAGTCCCTTTCCACCTCTCCTCTTCCCCCTTTTTCCTTTCCCCTTTTGAAAAATAATTTGATTGAATTGGGGCCATGTAGCTATGCCCTTGCTTTCTAATTTTAATCACATGTTCTTGGTCAGTGCCGTTTGAATAAGGTTTTCTAAATTATTGACTTAAAACCCCCACCACATATAAATTCCTGTCTAGCTGACCCCAGATTATAAGCCCCTGTAGGCCTACTACCCAGGGCCTTTGCCAGAGTTTGATGTTTGGGGGGAAGAAAAGATAATGTGAATGTGATGGGATCTTAAAAAGTTTGGTATAACTTCTAAACATGATCCCACTAACATGATTTAAAAAATATGTACAAAGTAAAAACACATTTGTGAAAAACAAATAAGTGCAGAGATCGATGCTTATTTAAGCATCGATCTCTGCACTAATTTGTTTTTCACTAATGTGTTTTTACTTTGTACATATTCAATTTTGTTATATAATTTTTTTTTTTTTAAAAGCAATAAATATTCTTTAAAATCTGTTTGAAAGAGTTTAAAGAATTAGCATTCATGATGTGTTGGATATCATTCCATAACATTAGTCCCTTGCATATTATCATTGATCTAGAAAAGGAGATACATCCATCATTAAAAGGCAAGTCCACTCCAAAAATAACTTACTTTCAATTGAAGCAGAAAAATCAGACAAACTATTAAAAAAAGTTTGAGCAAAATCGGATAACACAAGAAAGTTATGAAGTTTTAATGCCATGAAAAACTTTGAAAATCACAGGACAAATTGGCAACTCGCTCATGAGTCTGTGACGTCATGTCCTCACGATCCACTAATTATTTTCTTTATATTGATAATATATATATAGTTTTGTTGGCCTTAGGAATGCTTACTTACTTCTGAAATCGGGCTTTTACCTATTTTGATAAACTTTTTACAGACATCTTATTATTTGGAGAAGACTGAAGACTGATCTGCTTCCATTTAAAATTGTTTAATAAAAGTTGAATTCGGCGTAAATATTAATAATTGATCAACAACAACGGGGGCCATTGATAATGACATCTTTATTCATGTAGGGTATGAAAGGGGAATTCCCCCATGACGCACTAGAGTACGAGAGCGCGCGTGTTTGGTATTTTTGGTTTTACATGCTGCACCCGCGCATAGACTTCAAGACTCCCATCGCCACCACTAAGCACTGCATATGCACGTACGACGGCGGCGCGCGCGCGGCTAGCTAGAGCAAATTTCGAAGAAACTGAGCTAAATGCAGATCCCGATCCGAGTCAAAGTCAACCCATTGTGCTAGAAATAGTCTTATTTTGAAGCACGATACTGGCACGGATCCAAACTTAAAACAGGTAAGGAACAAATGAATGTCGTCTAGAGTCTAGATATAATTAAACATGTAAAAATATCAATTTTTTGACTTTGGGTGATCTAATATTCGGCTTCCGATTTATTTGGTAGACGTCACGTACTGTACACTGTCTTGTACTCTTGATCGTTGGTACTTGTAACATGGACCTACTAAGTCCATGCTAATTAGCATGTAGCTCTACTACAGTATTGAACTATATAGACCTATAGTCTATGGTATACCAACACTCTACATAGCCTATGGTATACCAACACTCCACAATACCATGTATACAGTTACTCATGTCGTGTGTATGAAAAGTTGATTTCAAAGATTATGGTCTTAACCGTCTAAGTTAAAGAACTTGAGCAGGGTTTTATAAAAATAACTTTAAGACTTGTGACTGTTGGGAATTACAACAACAACAAAAAATGTTCATGATGGTTATTAGTGTATTTCAGTATTTGATGCTTTTTGCCATTTTGGGTGGTAAAAATTCCAACGGCAGCAATTAGATGGCTTTATCTTTAAGTGTCTGGACTAAGGGTTATATGTAGGTAGTCTACTTGATAATGGAATATGATGTTGATATCACAAAGCGACAGGCCCGGACGGAATTTCGGCTAGGTTACTCGATCAAGGTACATGCTGATGAAGTCACCCCAGTACTTAAAACATTATTCAAAGCATCCCCTTAAAAAAATGTAACCATGGTACTTGTGTCCAAATTACCATGCACCATGGTAACCATGGTTATCATGGTACCGAAACAATGAAATACATTGTTTAATGACCCAATGTATTTCATTGTTTTGGTACCATGATAACCATGGTGGATGGTAATTTGGACAAAAGTACCATGGTTACCATGGTACATTTTTGTAAGGGTCTGTTAAACAAGACGTTATTCCAGATGACTGGAGGATGGCAAATGTTACTCCTGTATTTAAAGGACAAGTCCACTCGAAAAATAACTTACTTTCAATAAAAGCAGAAAAATCAGACAAACAAGTCTGCAGGAAAGAAGCTAGGGCTCAGCAGAAAGTAGGCATGGTTTACAGCATACTCCATGGCCTGGTTGATCTTCCAGTCAACTACTTCATACCAGTTGTTGGTCCCAGCACCCGTGGAAATCCACAGAAGTTCCATGTCCCCTTTGCCCGAACTGTGCTATTGCAAACCACATTCTACCAGATACTATCCGACTGTGGAACTCCTTACCATCTGCTGTCGTTGATTGCACCTCTTTGGAACTTTTCAAGCAGAAGGTGCAACACATTAAGCTCCGTTGAGCTTCAGACTGATTTTTGACAAGCACAAGTTATGATAATACACCAACGGCGGACTGTACCATACTGGAAGAAGAAGAAGAGGAAAAATCGGATAACTATAAGAAAGTAATGATTTTTTGAAAAAGTACCGGTATGTAACACAACACAACACAAATTTCCAAGATGGTTATCAGTTTGTGACGTCATGTCCTCACAACTTATCAATTGCTTTACATAGTTTAATCCAATTAATTTCCCTTTTTATCCCCCAAACTTGGTTTCCCCATACCTTTGCCCAGGTTATATGATATTTGTATCATATTGCGTGTGTGACATTTTCCAAAAACTTTTATGAATTTTGAAGAATTGATACTATTTTCTGAATATTGTATTCCATAATTATTGATTTTTATATAAATAGGTTATCAAAATTCTTTTTTTTTTCATGATTTAATTGGACAAAAATTCCTCTTTATTTGTGCATCCACACAAATGCATATTACCAATCTAACTTGGATGCTGGTGTGAAGATATAGGATTCTTAGGGTGAAAATAGGAAATTTGTATTATTAATATACAGGAAATAATTAGTGCATAGTGAGGACCATACGTCACAGACTGATGAGTGAGTTGCCAATTTGTGTAGTGATTTTCAAAGTTTTTCATGTCATTAAAAATTCATAACTTTCTTATTAGTTATCCGATTTTGCTCAAACTTTTTTTGATTGGTTTGTCTGATTTTTCTGGTTCTATTGAAAGTAAGTTATTTTTGGAGTGGACTTGAGCTTTAAGAAAGGCGATAGGAGCAATCCAGAGAATTATAGACCCATTTCTCTGACATCTATTCCATGCAAGATCTTAGAGTATATCATATCTGCAGCTGCACCATGAGTCACCTTGATGAAAATACCATCCTTTGGATTTTGCAAACGTCGTTCATGTATCACCCAACTCATCCTTACCCGTGACGACCTTGCCAAGGGTCTAGACAGAGGCAAACAGCACAACATAATTTCCTAAATGCCTTTGACAAAGGTCCTCACCATCGACTTCTATACAAACTGAAATTTTACGGCATCCATCAGTCTACACTGAGCTGGATACAAGACTTCCGCCACAACAGAACACAGAAAGTAGTTCTCAATGGATGTATCTCAAGACACTGTCTCAGTCTCATCAGGGGTACCGCAAGGTATATGTCCTTGGTCCGCTTCTGTTCCTGCTTTACATCAACGACCTACCTGATAGTGTCTCTTCCCAATCAACAACAAGATTGTTTGCAGATCGATGACTGCTCCTCTACCGCAAGATTTGCTCTCAAGATGATGCAAAAAATCTGCAAGAGGATCTAAACTCCCTGCAGCAGTGGGAATCAGACTGGCTGATGACATTTAATCCTCAGAAATGTCAGACCATCTCAGTCACTAAAAAAAAAGGACCCCAATCAATAAGACACACTCAATCCATTGTCAATCACTGGAAAAGGTCATAACAACTATTATAGAAAATCTCACCGGAAAAGCTCATTCACTGGTAGTATATGATAAACAAGACATTGTGTTAGTATTATGATAGACATAAATTCCAATTACCTGGAAGAATTATAAGATGTGAGATATGCTACCTAAACACCATGGCAAATTTAATAAAGTATTTCAACATATATTTTAATTAATAATTGAGGAAACTTATAAAAAGCTATTTCATGCTCTTTCACCCCTGTTACAGTTCAGTACAGTTTTTATGTTGCTGCAGCACTTTTCTTGAATTAATTCATTTCCTTTAAATTAAAGGTCGTTTAGAGGGTGGTATACAGTTGTACTTGTATCCTCATGTTCTTTGAAAACAAAATTGTTTTACAAAATTGTATGTGTGTTAGCAATTATGTTTCTAAGTAATTGAATCTAAACAGGAAGTATTCTAAGTAGCCAGGAAGTTTGGTTGTAGAGAACTTGATCTGCCTGTATCACCGGAACTTTGGACAAGAACTGAAAGTAGCATCAATATGTACCATAGACCTATTGTCAAACATTTCTCTCTGTACAAATGAATGCTAGGATAATTTGTAAATATCTTTTGAATTTATATCTAAAGGGATGCTTTCTGTTCTCTTTGATTTACTTTCTACACACTGATAACAGTGGTATTGAATATTAAACACTCTCCTCAGTCTGCTGAAAAAAAAGGCCCACACTAATAAGTGTTTGACAGGATAAATTAGATGCTCTTTTGTGGACTCTTTTTGTTCAGCAAATGCTTAGATCACCCATCTTCAGTTCTTCACCAAGAGAAATCCATGAATGGTGGTTTATTTTTGTAATAAATAAAATATACATGTATAGTTGTATACATTACATACCTCTCTAGTCTATTAATTTCTAAGAGCCCTGTGTTTTAAAAAATGGTGTTCTTTAATTTTCATCTACCGGTAATTAAAGTTAAGAAGCATTGTATACATTTGTTCTCTTTGAATTTTAAGAGTGCACTGCAAACCTGAATCATGGGGGCAATAATCCCTTTTTTTTCAGTGGAATTTAGTTTTTACATTCTTGTCTCTGAGTTTTAGTATTCACAGAAGACAAGAGATAGGGCAGTCATTACAGTTATGCTGTTTGTTTGTTTTTTGTTTTGTTTTTTCATTCTGAGGAAAAGACTAATGTTGAAGGTCCTATTACTAAGATTTTACAGAAATTAAAATTTCCTTATTTTTCAATAACATTGCAGTATATAAGTGATCAAACTTAGTACTATCAGTTTTTATTATCAGTTTTATAACTTATTAACAAGTTTTATGAGATAGGGCTTATATATTTAATTGTATTTGTTTGTTTAATTATTTATTTTGTTTTATTTCATTTATTTATATAGTATTATTTCAACAAGGTAGCCCTGTCAGTTGTTGAAATACAATCATAAATGAAAAATTAATTCAAAATAACCAATAAAGAAACTTTTTGTTAGAAAAATACTACTTCTTAAACGACAACTATCGTTATATAAGTTGTATTCATGGTGGATTCAACCACTTGGTTAGGAGCAATTCGAACAAAAATTATTACAAGCATACATATAAATATACAGTTACATTATTGCAAATGCATGTTCAGAATATAGGTTAGCTGCAAGATGCTTGGGAACGGTCTTGAGTATTAATAATGATCGCTGAGTATCAGTATTTTTTTTCTACTTTGATTTAGAAATGGCGTCAGAAGCTGCAGGCTGTGATGAAGTTGATGCAAGGGTGTCTATTTATCAGCCGGAAGTAAAGCTTGATGACATCATGATGGCGGACCTCACTGTTAAAGACTCCACTGGGAGAAAATGTGCCTTCCATGAGAAGAAAGCAAGGGATCATGGAGGCTGTCATTTGGGTGGAGGCTCTTTTGGGGAGGTCTACAAGGCTGTACATGCAGTACATGGTGATGTAGCTGTGAAGCTTGCTAAACCTGGTAAAAGGTAAGTAAAAAAAAATGTTGACAGTAATATCGACCCATAGAGGAATAACATTTTTCAAATATCTGGGGCGGTATTCTGAAAACTATGTTTACTTCTATGTGTCCCACACTAAACATATCCTTTGCATACCCTAAAAGAGTTTTTGGAATACCCAAACTATGTTAACTATCATGTTTGGACCATGCATGAGGCTTGCATAAGGTTATGTGTATGCATGCACGCTGCATCTTTAACACCCCAAAACCCCCAAACTCTGAATAGAGCAAACTCTGTGGTAAAACTAGCTGTGACTGCAAATATGGGGACAGGAGGATGAATCACATACTTCTTGTTTTTCAGTTTGGGGTGAGAGATAAATATTGAAACACGTAACATACAGACAAATTATAATTGGCTTAGAGTTGTTCTAGGGCAATTACCCCCAGCGCTATCAACCCCCGGAAAATTACCCCCCCCCCCCCGGAAAACTACCCCCATAGGACGATTACCCCACGGAAAATTACCCCC
>BEXV01000618.1:3319-15179 GCA_003118195.1 Hemicentrotus pulcherrimus | reverse complement strand
GCTTGCATTATCTCGTTCAAGTTTGATATATTTTAAAACATAAAATGTTTAACTGGTACTGTATCCTTTCTTGAGGCAGTCTATGAAAAGTACCATCATAGTTCTAGGCCTATTCGTTTTACAAAACTGCTTCTGTACCTTATCTAATGTCAAGATAATGCATCCGACTATTCATTCGTGCATTAATTAAAACTTTGTTTCCCAAGCAGTAAACTCGTCTTAAATCTCTACCAGGGGGTAATTGTCCTCGGAGTGGGGGGGGGGCGGTTGTTGTCGGGGGGTAATTTTCCGGGTGGTTATTGTCCTTGGGGGTATAGTTTTATGGGGGGTAGTTCCCTAGCTATGTCGCAAAATATGATTGCATTAGGAGACTAAGGAGTTTTGAGCTTTTTGGTAAGATATCATCTATTTTGATTAATGTTGTTCTTACTATCATATATAGAGATCTAGTGTTGATGTACCAGAAAGAGGCTGGAAAGCATGTGCTTGCACTCACATCTCACCGCATCGTCTCCATCAAAGGGTTTGTGCAGTGTGAAGATGATGCATGTAACTGTGGCCTCATTGGTATTGTCATGGAATACATGGAAAATGGATCTCTCTGGGACTTTCGCATTAAAAAATGGCAAGATCGCCCTGATCTCTGGCCTTTAACCAATAGGATGGTCTATCATATCTCGTCTGGAATGCATTTTCTCCACTCCAAGAATATCATTCACCGTGATCTCAATCTGGAGAATGTTTTAGTTGATGGTAATCTTCATGCCAAGGTAACATTCTTCACCTATCATCTATGCGGCGTTTCACAAAACCATCATTAGTTTGTAAGTTATCCCATTGAAACATGTGTATTGTAATTAACACACATTTCAGTGGGATGTCAGTAAACTTGAAGTTATGACGGTTTCATGAAACAATGCCCCGCTCTTTATTACAATTCAGAAGGAAAAACTACGGAGCTCCAAATAAGTAAGAGTTTCTCACTATTTTGTTCTGAGAAGATTGAAATAGAAGAAATCTGGCAAACTGCTTTATGAAAATTACTGTACAAAAAATGTTCCTTGGCTTTATGAACTTACTGCAGTCTAGATTAGCAGGATATAATATCTTTAGTTCCATGCCTAATAAAATATTTCTAGCCCCAAATTAAATTGTTTTCATTGACTGTGATTCAGGTGCTGATTCAGGTGCAGAATAGTGATACATATTCTCTTGTTGTTTACAAGATTCCTACAAGATGAATTATCCAAACGTTCACTTTTTGGGCACATTTTCCTGTCTTAAGTTATACAATACTGAAGATATAAAATGACCTCAAAGGAAGAGGATACTTTTATTATAAACATTTGTAACATTCACATATTTGTGGCATGACATCGGCTTCATTTTAATTTTTTGAATTTTATTAAATCATTCAACCAATTGCGGTCACCCAGATCAGACCTTATCATATATGTCATCAATGACCTTGGAGGAACCAAAGAACTCTATCCATTTTATAGTGCTCTTGCCTGGCACTCGAAGAAATCAAACAAAGATCACATGAACTTTCCTGACCCAACAAAATATTTATTACCTTCACTGTTCTGGACCAATCAGTCTAGAATAGTGTGATATGAATTAAATGTTTTCTCTCTCTCTGTTGATGGCATGTACAGGTTGCAGATCTTGGCCTCGCAACCGATCGCCAAACTTCATCTCGGGATAAGTGTTGGGGCACAGACAGTCACATGCCTCCAGAAGCTTTCAGGACAGACTTATCAAACGCAACTGAGGTTGTTACTCCAAAGTATGATGTCTACAGGTGAGAAAATAAAATTTATATAAACAATGCTGAGAAGTCCATTACATGAGCAAAGAATTAAGCAGTGGTGATATGCCCAATCAATTTATATTGTACCGTAATCATTGAAGGAGTTCTTGAAGGAATTTGGGGCATAATTTGGGGCATAATTTAATCGTCCTTCACATTCAAGTATTTGAGGGGATAGTATATTCCAGGTTTAAATGTAGTAATTGCAGGTCATTTTGAACAGAGTTGTGATGAATTTTTTATCATGTTTTAATTTCAAAAAATGAAATGGAAGCTCTCATTACCAATCATGTGAAAAAATATGTTTTTACTAATACATGATGATAAAATATTTGCCGGGAAACCGCCTACTAATTCATATATTTGGTAAATTTGTTTCTCTCATGGTCTGTGAGAGATATATGGTAGTCCCATTTACATATTTCTGTGTTTAGTACTTGTAACTTTACGAAGAATGGGCCAAATTTCTTATCATTTTGATGATTCCAGAACATTGCAGATGCTAGATGCTAGATAATCAACCTTATCTGATTGATTCCACAACGTTTCTTTCACAATGCAATCGCATGACCACAACTGGTCTTTACCTTTAACTATTTCATAATGGTAAAAATGTTACTTCAGCATCAATTTGGCCACATTGCTGCCCTTCCCCTTTTTTCCCTTTTTTTTTGCGGCCCTTCAAGTGCCATCTGGGGCACTTATCTCCTCTGCCACCCCCACGGAAATGCCACTGAGAAAGACACTCTTAAAGGGATTTGGTAACATTGTTCAGATGAGAGATAGTGGTGCTAAGGTAGTGACTTCAATGCTAGATTTACAATTAAAGATAATCTGAAAATTTGAGTGAAAACGGACCATCATTCATGGTACAAATGATCTGATTGATTTCTTAATTCTCCCAACTATATTATTACAATTTTATCACATTTTAGGTGATTGCAAATCTCACAAAGCAATAAAATGGCTCTACATTCCATTCCAGACATTTAAGTGTTGACATGGAAAAACGGTTGAGAAAATTCAAAAATGGTCAGGAGAATGTACTGCTAGAGGGTGCCTCACATTGACCCCTTCAAAGAAAACCATAGATATCTTAATGGTTTGAGATTTTTTTTTCAGGATTTTTTGCATGTCAGAGGGTTAGTACAGTAGAAGGAATATAGTAAGTAACATTTTATTCAAAAATTAAGCAATTTTTGTCATCAACCTTCAACAGTGTTACCATGCAAGTCACTTTAATGGGCGTTAAACAAAACAATTCACATTACAGAAATGGTTTAAGAAAAAAATGTGTCAGAATACTGACAAATAGGGCAGACTAACATTGTCTCTACATCATGTGCATTATTCAACAAGACTCATGTTAAAAAGTTTAAAGACTCAAAGATTTTCAAACTTGAACAAGCATCCCTGCAGACTGGCAGTCCATTTGATTGACAATGTTGGTTTAGTAAGAACCCTAAGAAAGTTTTAAAAAAGATGATCATGATTGAGAGTTTGAAACCAACGCATTGATCCAGGGGACTTTATTTTCTTTGGCTGTGGGTATCATGTTTTGTCAATCTAGAAATCTCAGATAACTTTTTAGAAGACTTTACTTTATTCAACTTCAACAATTTTTCAATGAAATAAAATGCTTTATTGTGTATTTTCATGAATAATGTATTTTTTACATGCTCAATAGTTACAGAAACATGAACTAAAAATGAAAGACAGTGTATTTCACTGTGATTCACTCAACCAATGAATACATTCCAGATATTAGTACCTTTCTGTTTGATATCTGCTTTTAGTCAGTCTTGTATAAACTTACTGTAAGTGCAATGTGTGAGATTTATTTCATGTATAACTTTATTTTATATTTGACAATTAACAAATTTCCATACCACAGCTTTGCGATGACTCTCTACGAACTTCTGACAGGTATTCACCCATACTCTGGTGAGTTTTTGCTTCCTGTTTTGAAAGCATTACTTTTTAAAACTTTTTTTTATCTGAACTTCTGACAGGTATTCACCCATACTCTGGTGAGTTTTTGCTTCCTGTTTTGAAAGCATTGCTTTTTAAAACTTTTTTTTAATTTGACTGCTAAAAAAGCTAATGTATATTTGTAAGTTAGCAACCCGGTGACTGGCCGCTTTAAATCCTCTATGAGGGACATGGTAATGAGTATTAACGCCTTACCAAAGAGCATTAGTCAAGTGTATCCACATGGTTTAGAACCTGGGTTCTCCCAGTTATGAGATAATTGCTCTACCACTGTGCTATCTCACATTCTCAAATTTGTGTAAATTTGTTTTTAACTACTGGTAGATCAGAAAATAGCTTATTAATACAAAATTATGTTTCAAAGAGGATATTTCCTGAATTTATGCTCATAAATTTTGTTTGATTTCACTAACATTTGACTCTAAGTTTAATAATCACAGTTGTAATTTCAGTCATTCATTCTCATTGCTAATGCAATTAATTTCCCTGTATTATAATTTGTTTGTATATCAGACAGAGGATTTGACATGTTGAGGCTATTGAAAGTAGTTGCAAAACAATCTCCCTGTCTGGAACCTCTTCCAGTAAGCACTCCTGAAGATCTGATAAGAGTTATGGAAAAGTCATGGAGCTATGAACCAAATAAACGTCCACATTTCAGAGGTTTGTTTATTGCAGGGTATTCTACTGATACTACTTCAGATTTATGATTAATGCCATCTGCTGCTCACAATGTCCCGATGCATCGACTCTCAACAGCCATGTCCTACAATGCATCACCAACTGCTTGACACGCAAAATACCCTTTCTTTAAACCGCAGTCTTGACCTTAAAAGTAGAATTGTGTAATTAATACTACCAAGTTCTTCCTTTTTTTTCTTTTGAATAAGACATTGCTATGGCTGCAGTAGGATACAGTGATCTGTCTTTTGTATTGTCTAATGAAATGTATTAGTATTTAGCAATCTTGAGAGGAAATTCCATGAACAGAAAGAAAGAAAAAAGTGGTTATTTTATAGCAGTAATGCATTCTGTTGTTTCTTTTTAGATGGAGGAATATTGATAAAATTGAATAAAAATGAAGTGGTTATTTTAAAGCAGTATAAGGCATTCTGTTATTTCTTTTCAGAGAGAGGAATATTGATAGTGAGTTTGTGGAAAAGTTGAAATTACCTTTGAAATCTCAAATAAGGACTTCCTAATAAATTTTTCACCTATAGATAGTTGCCTGAGGATGATTACCGGTAGGATAGATTGTTTGGGGGTAATTTCTCTTGAGGCTAATTGTTCTAGGGCATATTCTATGTTGTACGTGTTCTGAGGTGTATCATACCCTAGGAAGTAGATTTCCAAGTTGTAAATATCCAGGGAAGTCTAAAAGGGCAGTAGCCTAGTTGTCCTTATCATACAAAATTCCTCCATTACAGTTAAGCTTGAATTGCCCATTTGCTCTTAAATTAAAGGGTATGACTAGTAAAAATGATTCATGATAAGGTCATGGTAAGGTCTACCTAAAATTGATGTGCTCTATTTCTAACCATTGAAAAGTTTGTTGTTGTTCTTGTTTTTTTTAATCAGAAATTACAGATAGGGTAGCGAATCTTGATACTAATCCAACTCATGAATCACTTGGACATTATTTAGGAGAGGTTAGTCTGTTTGTTGTTTTGTCAATATTTTTCTTTTGTTGTACTGTATGTGAATCAAAGTTAATTTTGACTATTTGTTGATGGTCAATCTAAGAATATCAAGTAATCATTACCTGATGCAATGTTTTACAGTTAATAATGAATACATGTAAATGTGTGTGAATATAAAAAATACAATGAGAAAGATGGAAATCTGCATATTTCCAATGAACATCAAAGAAATGTATTTGTTTTTACATAGTAGACCTGTTGACGATCTGTTCCATCTTAATTTTGATTTTCTTTATGTCAATGTGCATTTGTAAAATTGCATCAACCAGTGGCTAGTGCAAATACAAGAGCTTTTTTTTTAATTCCAAAATTTGTATCATACATTGTTTTTTTACAATTTGGATATATATAGCTACAGTGTTATCATTTTATTAGATAATTTGTATTTTATCTCAAAATTTCAATTATACAGCAAAGGTCTTCCAAGATAAAAGGAAGTGCAGACAATGAATCTAAGAGAAGAGGAATGGAAAATATCACTGAACAGGACCAAGCCTCATCCAGACATCAGAGTAAGACTATTGCAGCAGTACATGATACTCAACCTGTGATAGACAATGAATCTGTGAGAAGGGGGATAGAATACTTAACCGTGAATGGTCCCACCCCTGTCGAGCAGAGTAACGGTAATACAGCAATACCTATCACTAAAACAGTGACACAAAATCATGTGGAAGTTCAAGAAAGTCATCACACTCATCTTGGTCAAGATAATGTTGTTGCTCCGCCTGAGTTACAGCATAGTCAACCATCATCTCAAGACCCTTCTGAGCCTTCAAGCTTTGGACACTTGAAAAGTCAAGTATCTGGGCCACAATATTGATGCCCTGGTGATATCTTCCAGCCGACAGTGGAAGCAGTACAGCCGATGGAGTTCACATGTATTGTTAGTGCTCCTACTGAAAATTCACCTGGCCCAAGTGCAAGCCAATTACCTCTAAAGTCCTTCAGGGAAGACGGCAAACCAGTTCCAGTTCAGAGCTCACATGGGAACACTGAATATGCTGTGGGACACATGGCAGGAGGACCTATCCATCAAGGTAGCAATTTCATCCAAACCTCTCAATGTTAGCAAATATACATGAATTTACCATATAGTATTTATTATACTCCTTTCAAGTTCAGTAGTTTGTAAACTATAGCTATCATGTGTAGAAATCATCATTTTTTGGCCATGAAATATGTTGTACTGGACAAAGTTGATGATGTTATTAATAAAAGAGAAATGAAGTACTGTGTGAAATTCAAAAATGTGTCAAAAAATATCTAATTCCACCATTTCCTCCTAAAAGAGAGCTTTCGAGTCACCATAGTACAAAAACTCACTGAATCTAGTTGGGTTAGACATTAAACTAAATATTATTACATTGGTTGCCAATAAAAGCGAATTTGAGTTGTTAAAGATTTTGTTTTTTAGTTCGCCCATTGTAAGTCAAGATTTAATTTCATGTAAGGTATTTGTTAAAAACTGTATCTCTACAGAGAGTCCTGTAGTGGCCCCATTCCAGCCTAGCTCTACTGAGAGAGACCCAACTATCATCTTCGACTCATCGCAACCTAGTGATGAAGATTTTGGTAAGACAGCAGCTGCATTCCATAAGAATCACGCTTTTGAAAGATGTCTAATAAAAAACGTGGTTGCATTTATATGATTTTTATTAACCTGTTTTGAAACTCACGGAAGGTGTGTTCTAAACGTGGATAGACTGAGCATGCCCAATGATTGGTAAACATGATTATTATGAAGTCAAGGAATGAATCCATTATTTTTTAATTTGTTCACAATTGAATAGAAAAATCACTACAGTTATAGTATTGATCAATAAAGTTCCTGTTTTCAGCCAAACAATGCTTTTAAGCAGATACAATTTCAAGTAACAATAATAGCTTTGACTACATCAATTTATCGTATTATAATATTAGTTTTTCTCTGGCATTGGAGACTCTTACTGGAGTATGAAGTGTTCAAATAGAGTTAGTAACTAATTGATGAAAATCTATTCAATAGCTTAATACTTTGGGTTTATTCTTCGCCTCTGCAATTTGTGCAAGATTGCCACACTTGTAATTTTGCACATCACAAATTAACAGAAAGAGTGATTTATGTAACACAATGTATTTGCAACATTTCCCATTTCTGGTCATGGTTAGCTCCATGAGAACCTATACATATGTATAGATTTTATGATAAATATTATGTCGCACATGAAATTTATTTGTGTGGCATGTAAAGAGTTAGTTCGTCACCCTTTATGTGCCATGGGCAGTAAACCCGCTCAAGAATCGTCATGTTGAATAATTTGTTTGGACTAGCAACACCTACATTTTTCTTCTTGAATGGAATCAGGAGTAATCTCATTTTGAAGTTTATTTTTATGGGATATGTCTTATGCCCAGATAAAGCAATAAGTCAAAATTGAGCACTTGAAACTTGATTTCTGATATTTGTTCGAACTAAAATTTGGTGGTATAGAATGGTTAAGTATACTTGATACTGATCAGCTGATCTATCAATCTGTCCCTTTTCTTTTTACCCACATTTATAAAGAAATTAAGCTGAAGGTGAGTCTCACAATAACACTTCGGGCTTCGATGGCATCAAAACTGAACCAAATCTTCAGCTGTCTTGAAAGGTGCAAGCACCGTGACTATTGGGACAGAAACAGCTCCCTTTCCACAATGTTTTCATGGATTTATTTCACACTGAAATCACTCCAGCTCCCTGCTACAGTTGACGAGGATGACTTCACACTCTACCTGCGTGTTTGCAACAAGAGAGATCTTGATAAGCTTCATGAATTATCAGAGAATGGTCATCTGCGGAAAAGCTTGTATGATATCTTTGTTGATGTTCATCTGAAGGAAGTATGCCTTCCAGCAAAACCAGATCTTAAACTAGAGTCGTGGGGGGAGCAGTTTATCAAAGGCACGGCACACTTCCAAAAGAAGGAAAAGGGTATGTTGTCTTGCTGTTTATTTCCATTCACACTCAAGAAAGGAGCCCTGTAGATATTCATTTCAGTTTCAATGCTATTAAGTGTTACTACATTTGTATATATTTTTTTATGCTGGATGGCCAGTTTATTTTCTAAAATCCATCTGCATGAATTGCTCCTTAGATATTATTGCCTACCAGTCTTCTAATTCAGGCTACACTTAAAAATGTTATGCTAAGATTTTGTTTAATGTTCAAAGATATGCAGGATCACTGGCATTTTGTGAGGGTTCAACTATTAAATTATTGTTCAGACATGATTTGGTAATCCATCTTAAAATTTGCTATGGCAATCTTGTTGGGTATGGGTAAAAAAAAGTAACTGTGCAGAACAATGACACCACCTGTTCTCCCTGATCAGTGTGGACTGGTATGAGGTCAGATTTGTGAAGCACATTTCAATTATCTTGCTTACATTGCAATAGCCATTTATTTTCCTTAAGGGGATTTACTTTATACTTCTCTTGAAGGCTTGTTGAAACATTTATGTGCAATCAAATTACATTCATATGCACTTAAACAAGTTGCATACTACCTTTGAGGTTTTTTGTTTTCTCTCGTTTTTGTACAGCTAATGAGAGCATGAAGTCAGACAGTGAACACAGTCAATCCAGACAAAAGCAACCAAATGTGAACAGATCAGGAGCTTCTTTCACTCAGACCAACTGCAGTGGAGCTACACAGATTAATACAGGTTATTCTTAATCCATGTCTATTTGTAGCTGTGAAGTCTGTTTTAAGTACATGTGGGCAGATTCATTAAAAAAGAAAAAAGTTTCCCTGATATTGGTATTTTTGAAATATTTGGGAGATGGGCTGCCCCGGTGGGGTCACTCAATGTGACTTCCGGACCGCATGACCGTTACCAAAATCGCAGAAAAAGGGGTCAATTTCGAGCAATGTCCGCGGACAAAATATTCCTCGAAATCAAGAAAATAGGGGTGCACAGGTGTCCTCGAAATTGATAAATAGGGGTCAGGAAAAGGGAAAAGAGAAAACCGGGAAGGAAAATTATCGGAGCCGAGTCTTGTCCTTGAAATATGGTAAAATAGGGGTAAATTTGCGAAAGTGTCCTTACAATCTTATAAATAGGGGTATTCCAAAGTACAACTTTGTCCTTGTTTTGACGTATAAAGGGGGTTAAATTACACAAAATGTCCTTGAAATTGACCTGAAAAGGGGGTGATTTGTATTTGTGGTAACGGTCATACGTGTCACCCTCTGCGGGGGAGTAACCCACCGGGTGGGCTGCAGCCCCCTCTCCCCCACCTCATATGCCTAGTCTCTTTCTTATGCCTAGTTCACACCGACGCCGATTGTCGCGCTTTAAATCGGCGATCAATGCGGCGTCATTTTTTCAAAAAATCTCACGATCTCCTGAGATATGTTATGCTAAGTTCACACTGACGCCGAATTGATGGCGCATTAAATCGGCGAGCAAAGCGGCGGCAAAGCGTAACAAAGCTTAATTAAAGCGTAAAGACCGTAATAGAACGTGAGAAAGCTTTGAGCAATTCGGGACATTCGGCAAGAGCGCCAAAAATTTCTAACTCTGTTAAGCTTTCCTACGCTTTGAGCAAAGCTTTGATAAGCTTTGTGACGCTTTGATAAGCTTCAATATGCTCTCCCCACTTTACGCAATGTGTGACAGATCGCCTCAAATTTTTAAACAGTTTAAAAAATGTTGGCGCTCTTGCTGAATGTCCTGAATTGCTCAAAGCTTTCTCACACTCTATTACGGTCTTTACGCTTTAATTAAGCTTTGTTATGCTTTGGCGCCGCTTTGCTCGCTGGTTTAATGCGCCATCAATGCGGCGTCGGTGTGAACTCAGCATAAGGTATCACTTGTACAATATGGCAAATAATTAAGTGTAATGATCACAAACTTTGAATTTTGTTTCTTTTTTTGCAGGTAAAGTTAAAATTACTATGACTTCAGCACCACATAATATGTTAATTGGAAACCAATACAACTACTACAATCACTATCCTGTTTCGAAAGGGGCAGAAGCAGGAGAAGGAGCAGGAGGTTATTCTTCTGGTCGCCAGCCTGGAAAGACAAAGCAAGGGAAGACAAAGCTTTGCGGTAACTGTGAATAACATTTATATGTTTTTTATATTGTTGAGTTGTATTTAATGCCCAATTCCTAACTATAAACATTACTTTACATGGAGGGCATAACAAATTACTTAAAAAGGAAGAGTTTGATTGCTGAGTGACTCAATGGGAAGAAAAGAGTTTAATGTTATATGTATGATGCATGAGAAAAGTGGCATTATACCATCTAGTTGCTCTTGAGTTGAGGATGTGTGGATCTACCATGTGAAGCCGTCAGCCTGAGTGGGATAGATGCATATACAGCCTCAACAAGAGCAGATAGATAGTGTAATGAACCAGTGAAGGCATGCATCATTTAATGTATACAATGAAACTTCTAGATTCTTGTTATTATGCCCTCGACAACGAAGTCGGTGGGGATATAGTAAAGATGCCATCCTTCTGTCTGTCCTTCCGTAACAAATCTGGTTTCCGTTCGATAACTTTAGTAATGGTTGACAGACTCAACGAAATTTGATATGAAGGTACATGGTATCAAAACACAGCCTTACTTTGTAGGTCAAAGTTCATATGGTTGTGGTGGTTATTTTACCTGACAGCTAAGAAAGCAATAAATGCTTGTTAGTAAGCAACCAGAAGATCGATAGCTTTAGGTCCCCTATGAGGACATGGTAATGAGGATTAATGCCTTACCAAAGGGCATTAGCGCATCGACTTTGTTTCGAACCCTGGTCACCGGATTACGAGACCACTGCTCTACTGACTGAGCTATCGTGCCTCCTCATGGCTCATCGTGGCTCATCAAATATGCAAAAATACCTAATTATATATGCGAACATGTGGTTTTCATTCATTAACGTTGCTGAGTATATACGTCAAAGGTCAAATGTCACGGCTCATTAGATATGCAACTATTGCTAAATATAGGCCATTTGTACTCGGCAAGTTCGGGATTCTACGCTGTGCGTTGACTCGTTTTATTTTTTATAAGTAATCATTATGGGATGTCATGTCATTAGGTTTGACTCTTATTAAAAAGAATCACATGTGATTGCGCTTGACTAATCCTTTGATAAGGATCTAGAATTGAGTTGTATGGATCTAATTATCTAAATACAGGTATCTCATAAATTTGCAGTTTTTATGTTAAATGTGCAGAAAGGGACATTCTTTGGACACTTTCATTTGGGGTAGCTTATTATATTTTTCTATATGATAAAAACAAATCAATGTAGTTTGATAAGTCCTATTGTGTCTTTTTGTTTTATAGAATCCAGAGAGAAGGTTAGTGAACAATCACT
>BEXV01000617.1:181571-193160 GCA_003118195.1 Hemicentrotus pulcherrimus | reverse complement strand
GTGCTCTTTTATTCTACCAGCTGCAGATTAGCGCATAACTTTTCGGCGGCGTGGAGCATGGGGTCAAAGGAGAGCGGCTTGATTCCAGTCCTTGTCTATCAAGTCCCTGGTCTAAGTGAGCGCATATTTTGCTCATGTTCAAAAGGAAATTTAAGCATTCTGGGTCAAAAAAATCATTCAAAAACCGTAACTAAAAGATAATACTCAACTGCTATGAGAAGAGTTAGCAACTCGTGATCACGTCCTAAACAAATCGACTTTTAAGCTTCCGTAATTTACCATACTTATTACCACCGGGATCTCCAGCTGGAATGAAATTAGAGAACTCTGTCAATTTCTATTCCGAATGGACTTGATGTTTCTATTTTGCATCCCTTGACCCTCGATATGATGAACATTGATAATTACCACGAAACAATAGATCATCATGTGGAAGATGTGGTCTTTGTGATTTTTATAACGAATCAAAAAAATTTATTTTATGAATATCCTTCTGCAATAAAAAAGAAAATTATTCTTATCTCTTTCATGACTGAGGAAACAGTGTAAACATTACGCAACACAGGTATTTGTTTTGTCTTACTTGTATAATTTGTGCAAAAAGCGTAGGCTTTAAATGGAATCCCACAGTTTCCCCCTTCATCGACATCAGTACTCGGACAATCTAAAATAGTCGTCTCGTTCCCAACACATCGTACATCATAGAGAATATTGTCAGGATGTGGTTTATATTTATTGTAGTCGACAAGCACTGCTCCACTGAACCCAAGTTCGAAGCACACGACCTCAGAGTCTGCTCGACCCCAGGCCTCGTTGCAGATGGTTCCCCAGGTTCCGTTGATGTAGACAAGAACGAATCCTTCAGAGACCAGGTCATTGTCATAACGGTCAACAAGACGGACATTCCTTTCTGCAGCAAAAATGACCAAAGAATGATGAAACAAGCCAAGAAAGTAATCATCGACAAGCTTTTTGTTCCAAATAATCTGGATCATAACTTTCATTCTTTATTCAAAATTTATGCAAACACCTTCAGTTAAAATTCTGTGATAAAAACTTACCAACCGTCCCATTTTCATTTATAGATGAAATCGCCTTTACTCTCTGTCTACTAAAACAAAGCAGTATTGTTGCGCAAATGAATGAACATGAGAACGTCTTAATACGAAGCTTCATTGTCATTTGTAACTTCCAAACTGTCTTAGAAAAAAAACGATTGAAGCTCGTTTATATGCAATCTTGGCTGTGGAATCGTGACAGTACACCGAATGGGACGTAATTCTACCTTTGATACTTTCTCATAACAGAATTAAGACACACGTCAAATGACAGTTTTGACGTGAGCACTATAGAAGCAGAGTATGTTTACTTAATCCGCTAAAGCTTCAATATAACAGTTGGCGCAAACTCCCCGTCAATTACGTATCCTAATTATTCCGATTTGATAGATGCACATCCACGTGTGTCAAGGCTTTTCAGAAACAAGTGAAGTACAGGATATTTTGATAAAAATTGATCGGAGACTGTCATGTTCTATTTAATAAAATAGTATATGAATGATTTTATTCACTCAGTGTATGATTTGACAAAGTATTACATTGATATAGCAAATCAGTCATATTTCACTGAATAAACTCATTTGCTTTATTTGGACATATCATGCGTTTGAAATTAAAAAGAGGATCGTGTCATCCCTTATTTGAATTAACTAGAGAAGAGAATATTTGCCTTAGAGCCGGATAAGAGTCGTGATGTCACATTTTGTTTGTCAAAATACATATGGAAACGTTTGGTCTGATTTGTCTCGTAAAAGAAGTTAACCATAAACTGACTCCCACACAGTGTTGAGTGCTTAGGGGTCACGGGCCACTGGCTTCACCGGGCAGGTAGTTCCATTATGTGAATGGGTAAATTAACTTTTACAAAATGAGGGGACACATTACATTGTACAATAGGGACACACATTGTTTTTATTGTGCAGAACATTTTCTTTTATTGACTTACTTATTGAATGAAACTATAAAAACAAAATGCATTTTGTATTCTTACAATTGGAGTACAAAGAATAAAGGTAAATGAAATGCATAAACACCACCCCTGGGAAGGAAGCATTCATAAATTTGAATACATATAGTTGATAACGACTCCGCATGAAACCATGGACCTACTTGAAACTATAAAACCAAAATGTAATTTGCGTTCTGGCAATTGGAGTACAAAAATGATAGCAGGTGAATGAAATGCTTCAACAACACAAACACCTGGGAAGGAAGCATCCATATATTTGAATAGTTTAGTTGATAAACGATTCCGCATGTGGACGTTTGGTGGAGCAGAAAGCAGTGGATTCTTAACAACATGAACCCATTTTTATAACAGAATGTCGGAACGTAAATTAAATTTGGCGCGGTTGGAAAATGTATCTTTCTACCCTGCGACTTTCATGGTACGATCCAGTAAATTAAAACAGTAAAATGCCTCTTATTTTAAAATTACTCATTAAATAAAACCCAAAACTTAAGTGATATCAGACAAAATATGTTATATCTTACTAATAATTAAAAAAAGATGTATAAACATTGTAAAAGTGTAGCATTTTAGGATAAAAGACACCGATTGAGCGAAGATGATGTCATTAGAACCTGTTCACGTGCGCTTGCATCAGGGAATTCAAGGCCAAAAGGTCAATTCAGGCGCTGATAAGTTATTGGTCAAACCTTTTTGTTTCCATTATTCCGACAAAAGTATACAACCAATCAAAACAAGTTTAATACCAGAAGAAAGCTAACGATTAGTATTTCCATTAACCGCCTGCCCCAAAGTCGCTTGACCACAGTGAAACGAGTGAGAGCTTGCGAGAGCGGCCAAAGTATGATTGAAACTCGCTTTTTGCTATTCTCCAACGCAAAAAGAGACGACATTGTGCTGGATAAATCTATTTTTTTCCGACAAAAGTACAGAAAATTTGCATATAGTCGTTTTATACTATACTTTATGAAATGTTACCCGAATGACTCCCGGGCGCCCCAATGATGGAAAGAAACGCAAATTTGAGAAAACTTTACTTTTTCATGGAAAAATGTTTATTTCTTCTATGCACGTACGTCATATTGAGCGGATGATACTACGTGTCCATATGTATATGAATAAGTTAACTTAGTCGCTGTATATCTAGAGATTATGATCTTAACATTAAACATTGGGACAGGTTGGGTAAACATTTGTTGCATGAAGCAAATAAAGCAAAGGATATTGAAACAGCGAGATGAACATTGACATGGTCTATTCATTTTGTTAACGTAATATTTGAATGATTAAACTCACTCGTTGTGAATTGATGCCTTGCATTTAATGCCCAATGCCTTCGCTAAATCATCTTTTGAAGAATTTAAAACAACTAAAACTTAAATCAAAGGCAAAATGGAAAACAGAACCAGTGGTAGTGCTACCATTGGACCGTGCTTAATTGGGATTGAAGACGTTTGTACTAAACGTTAACCATATTCGTGAGTCAGAATCGTGAAAAATCAACATAAATTACACTTATATTAGGACAGTTTATTTGCATATTGTCATGCATACTTGTTTTTCTGCTACACGAAACACACGTATTAAAAAAAATATGTGATGGACTTTTCGACGCGAGGTTATTAAGTTTAAATTTGTTCATATCTGATTCTCGATGTCTTTACACTCGCTTTTCTGTCGGCTGAAGTTAAACACAAAAAAGCTAAAGTTATCGACAGACCTACACACATAATAATTTGAGTAAACCAAAATTAAGAGCAACTTGGTACATGGTACAACTTGGTAAAAAGTCAAGAGATTCAGTTTATATTCATGTTTGAAATTTATACAACGAAGAAAAGGACAATTCAAGTCGGCGGTAGAAAGTTTAAGTATTCCGCATATGTGTGTGATTTTTCGGCAAATATATATATATATACACACACATAGATATAGGCGTTGGAAGTTTACACTATATTGGTACGAGCTATACAGACTGTTTCGCCAGAAGGCTCATCAGTAACTAAATACACTATACAATCATGGCAAAGTTAAAAACACTCGTAACACACTTACTAAACTCGCTTATATATATATATATATAAGTGCGACAATTCTCAATTATTTGATTATTCTGACAAAAAAAAAAGAAGAAGAACACCTCGATGGTCAGTTGTAAAGTTGTAAAGTAATCTACTTTCATGACACAAGTAGAGACTGTATAGTTTGAGAATTTTAGTCTTACTCTGAGCCAAATTGATATACCTGAGGTTTTCAGAATGTGATAGGGAGCACAATGCTTGGGTAAAAATTTGATTATATAAAACTCTCGGTGTTGTCTCTGCACAAACCAATATTTACATTCTTGTCTCCTTCGGCTCTAGATGTGCCACCTTACACTTATATCTCTTTGTCCATCTTCAATGTTAAGTTCTCCCCCGCATGCGAGTAGACGCCGAAGGTCCATTTTACAGGGTAAATGTAATTTTCTAAAATAGTCAAATTTAAGCCATTGCCTCTAGATCATCATTTTCAGAGGTATTGTAGGATATGATATTCACAAGAGCAAAACGGGGGATAATTTTCCAGAGCCTTCAAACGTCTACAAACAAAAAATCCGTGATGAATTGGTTTGTTTAGGTTCTCTTTCTCTCCGTCTCTCTACATATTTTTTCTTTAACTGGCGTTCTCACTTTAACTTCATCTCTCTGGCACACACATGCACGCACACACACACACACACACACATACACACATGTCTATCCCTCC
Source organism: Hemicentrotus pulcherrimus (assembly GCA_003118195.1). Taxonomy (NCBI): domain Eukaryota; kingdom Metazoa; phylum Echinodermata; class Echinoidea; order Camarodonta; family Strongylocentrotidae; genus Hemicentrotus; species Hemicentrotus pulcherrimus. The sequence continues at coordinate 188,384 of BEXV01000617.1, read as the reverse complement.
CCCTCAACGACTCACCCCCCCCCATATGTCTACATCTACAATGTGAGTTAAAAGAAAGTTTACAGCTACAACTTTTGCTAATCATGAACAAAATCATCTCCGAACAGTAAATTATCATCAATTTTATGAAAGAGTCTTTATCTCAAATCATTTGGTATATTTTGCATGTGGTATGTTTTCTCGCTTGAACGAACGGGAGACATTGTTTAAGACAGTGCAAAATCGACTTGCGCCAGTTATGCTTATGTGATGTTTGAATTAAACAATTGGGATTTGGATATAAATTCGGTCTTTGCAGATCCAAATAACATCCATAACAAATTGATCATGCCACACATATCAAATAATTATCAAAGAACATTTGTGTACATGTGTGCGTGTGTGTGTGTGTGTGTGGCTTTGTTTCTGCACAAAGCTTATGCAATGCATCTCATTATATACATTCAATTCCTTATCTCACTTTAATACTTTTGCACGAGTCGATTTTTGCACTCTCGCAAATAATGCCTCCTGTTCATCCAAGCGTGAACACAAACTACATAAAATGATACCAAACAATTCGAGATATAGCACTCTTTCAAAACATGTATTTTAACCTTTCGTTCATAGCTGACTTTTAAACTTTTTGTTGACTCACACGATATAGTAACAGGTGGACATGAAAGGCAAATCATGTTGTCACATGATAATACTCTGTATTGTAGGCAAGTTTTGAGTCTTGATGCTCTTCAAAGATAACAGTTTTAAAAAACAACTCAAGACCAAGAAAAAAAACATACAAGCAAACGCACCTTACTGTATGATTTTGTTTTTATTAGTTACACATTTTATTGAAACATCAACGAAAGCTCCAGTCTGTTATATCGACAGCTGTTCCTCTGATACTAAGACTATGCCTGACTCTGACCGCCTCTACATGTGTATGGGCAAGGTTGATAAATTTCAGTTTGAATTCCCCACACCAGAAGGATAATTCTGAATTATTACAGAGCAGCCATTAATGAACTAGCAATATATACAATTCAGCAGATAACTACAATAACATATGGTGGCGATGCAGACATAAATATTATTGATATCAAGTTTTGATATTTTTTTTGATTTGTTTAAATATTTAATAGGAAAATGAGTGTCCACATAGCACAGTTAGAATTTTAAAAACAATCTAATTCGATATTACAGGAAATTAATGACAACGTTGATTATGATAGATGTGCCATCATTTCTTCTGCAAATTATTACATATGCCATTTACTTAACTTACATATATCAATTATCATGCTCATATACACGCCTAAAACATAATACCGTGCAATAAGGAAATAGAATTTTCATTTTGTGTTGCCTGAAACATATCCCTTCATAATAGAAACGTATTTCGGTACGGGCCTATAATCCGACAAATTTCATTGCATTGATTTTGTCTGAATGTAACATCTCCAACTTAAAGAACATTTTTTCAGGTGATAACATTATATTAATATCTATTTCAACCTAAGTGTTGCGAAGTATTTAACTCCATATCAAAGTGGGAATGTATTGTAAGTATTTGTTATTGTGATTTTTTATCAAAATGTGAAAATAAAATGAATTGAATTGAATTGAATCAATTATCGAAAGAAACAAATCTCGGAAAAATGCATATTTTACAGATATATTCAACCACTCTCTTGTCTCCTCCCCTGAAGTAAATTTCGATCACTTCAGATTGACCCCCTTCAGATGCGCTTTATATTTTACTTCCCGCTACTGTCTTAATAGTCTTATTTTCATTCATCTTATAATCATCGCTGCCGACTTGCGTCAAGGAGGTGTTACTTATAGTTGCACTTCTTTCTCCCGTACCACCCCCTTCAGAGTTTGGTTTTGTGGATGTGTTTTTCTTTGGGTTCTTCCTGCCTTCCATGTAGTTAGCTAACGTGTATAATATGGGGTTGATGGAGGAATTGATTGGGAGGATGAATATCACACTCCAAGCATAAAGGGATGTCGGTAGGACAACGAGACCCGATTGTGTGAGGATACCCATTACAATGATAGGCATCCAACATGCAAAGTCAGTCCCTACGATCAGCGCCATTTTTCTGGCCACTTTGATTTCTCGATTACGAATTGTAGCATTTCCCACGCTCTGGGTTGATTTCTTCACTTCTAAAAACATAACGACATAGCATACCAGAATAAAAATGAATACAACCATGTTAACACCGATAAATGTTACTATAGCGTAGAGCCAGGATGGACGAACTGTTCTGTTGGTTACGATGTATTCGGCTGAAAATTCCACATTGCTTGATGATGTACTGTCTATAAACTGAAGCACCCCCGTCTCCTTTGATTCAGCGTGTAATGGTAACCCAATACAAACATCCGACAGTCCATAGAACCCGGGCAGATCGGCTGGAACTACAAGTGGTATCAAACTGAGGGTGCATATGAGTAACCATAATACTGTTATAACGGTCGCTGTTGATTTAATATCGAGACGATATCTACCGAAAGGAAACTTGATACATATGAGTCGATCAACCGTCATGAGAGCCAAAGTGAAAACAGAACTTTCGCTGGATAGAAATGCGAGGAAACTGGAAAATTTGCACAGATACGATTCACGCCATATAGGTGCACTCAAGAAATAACTATTACCGAAATGAAAATCTGCGGATGTAATGACAATCATGTAGATACCCATAATACAATCTGCAACAGCTAGATTCATTATCAAGAGAGTTTGAACACTTAGCTTCGTTTCATGACGAAATCGGAGAACTAAGACAAAGATGTTGCCGACTAAAGAGCAAAGTCCTATGATCCAACCAGCGATTCTTAGCACGACACTCGGAAATAGCCTTCCACAGGTATCTAGAGGACTTGATGAAGTTGTCCTGGCGCAAGTTAGGTTCTCTTTTTGATCAAGAAGACAGCACAGTCGGTTGTCGGAAGTAGATCTGAAACAGAATCCAAAAAGCCACATTCTGATAAAATACGAATCTATCTGTATCTCTTCAAATAATGATACAAAAGTATCAATATTCATTTTACAAACTTTCTGTTGCTCTAACTTAGCCAGTTTAAAAGAAGTAGTTTTAAAAAATATCAAGAAATAAATTGAAGAAGAAACTTAATTCCAGATGATAGTTAAATCGAGGGGCAATCCAATTTTGACCAATCATTTCGAAATAACATTTGTAATGGTACGTCAGTGCATTTTAAATTCCCCCCTCCAATCTGCACGTTTTTTCATTCCGATATAACCGTTTCTTTTGCATTTGGCTCATCAATCTTCAGCACACTTCAAACAGTATAAAACATTAGGCTTATTATCTACTTACATGGCTTTCAACGAAGTTAGGCCAGTAAGTACATCCTCGTGGATGGACTGTAGATCGGTGTCCAGTAGCAAACTTCAGTTTTTGTATAAATGAAGCAATTAATAAATACAAATCTCAATTTTTCCAGCTGTTTAAGAAATGTCTATCTTTATGTAGATTTGTATAAAATCCCTTTTCATTCCGAGAAATAAAATCATCAATGTGACCTAGAGCATGTAGTAACAAGCACCATTTAATATATATAAGTTACATCTTATCATCATGTTCCAAATACATTTGAACATTCATGTAGATATATATACATACATATATATATAATTAAAACGAACGTGTCATTTTATGTCGTTTATAAAGCGTGTTTGTACTACAAGTCAAAGTAAAACATAATGCAGTAATACAGTATTGCAATACCGTCTGTCTAATTTTGATTGACCATATGTGATGAAATTATGCCTTCATCGTAAACCTTAAATAGATTCACGGTGCTACTTACATGTATTCCAGACTAACCGTATACTCGAATACACCAGGATCAATGTGAGTTATTGGATTGTTGCGCAAATCGCTGTGGATGACATGAACCAAAAACCAAAAGCATTTAGTCTTGATACAATTTACAATATGGAAAATCTGGTAGAGAAGAGACACACAGCAACTATTTCATATTTTTGCAATTCAGTTATATAGAACTTTGACTACATTTTGTTTATTTGTTTATTTTTTTCTCGCCAGAGACAGATCTTGCCATTATCATTAATACGCTATTTTTTTATTAACTCTGCAATCCACTCCCACTGTACTCGATCAAATCCCATCTGCAAGAAAGTCAGGTTCTCAAAAAACTATTTACGATACAAGGCCCAAACAACGGAATGCCTTACAAGCTTATCTAAAAACTGCATGATTCAAAAACGTTTTCAAGAGATAATACAAGAAAGGCTTTTACAGTCTTGTTCACATTGAGTCACCCGTCATTTGTTGTTTATTTCAATGTTAATTGTTATATCCCAGGTTTGTAAGGGGTTCTTATTATGCTTGGGTCTAATGTCATCCTTTGTATTAACTTTACTTCTGATTTTGCCTTTCTCTCCCTTAATTTTCCTTCCTTTCTCTCTCTATTTCTCTCTGCCTCCCTCTCTCATTTCTCTATGACCCAGCTGCTTTCGTATTCTCTCTCTTGTTGCTATACATGCAACAAAAATTTAATGCAATTTATACCTCACAATGGGATCGAATTCACAAGATCTTTAAATAGATCTTTAATCTGATCACCACTCAATGTATGTTGATTGTGCTTTCGACTACTGATTTTACTATGTCCATATTTTTACATTTGTCATATGCGTTAATACGCAATTTTAATGTTTCTGTTTTTATATTGAGTGAATAAATAAATAAATTAAATTGAATTGAATATTGTTCACTTTAAATAACTTGTTTGATTGATGAATATAGATCTGAGAAGATGTAAAAAGTATTCTTTCAATAACAAATCATAATATTACAATAAACTCGTGAAAATAAGGTAGGAAAATATTATTCAAACTTTTTGGGCTACAGTGTATTTCGGCGATGTCTAATCGGTGAGTTATTGTGATTTTTGCATTGCCAATTAGTTCAGTATCTTGAAAAGGGTTACCGTGTGTTGGACAAGTCACCTAAAGTGCCATTTTAAGCTCATTTGATTAAGGTTATTTGATATTACCAAAGCACCCAATTATATCACGACAGGATGACTCAATTATCACAGAACTATATCGGCTTCTCTCCTTTCCTTTGATCGTTAGTTATTTAGTTATAACAGCTGATATATAACAATACATAGACGACGAGGCAAAACTGCAGATACAGGTAACTTACAGAACTAACAGGCTTGTCTGATCCTTGAAGTCTTCGTTTCCAATGTGTTTGATATTATTACTGGAGAGGTTTCTGCCAGGAGGAGTAAAAAGATGATTTTCTGCAGTAATGACTATGATGTCCTAGGAGAGTACTATTATTATGAGAGGGTCAAATACAAGCGTAACGGAATGACATTTCCATAGAATGTTCAATGTGCAAAAAGGAATTATTATTATTATTATTTATTAGGCCGATCATAAAAGCACAAAACAATAAAATTTTGACAGATCATGCAATAAACCACACAAGAGAAAAAGGCAGGGGGTAACGTGTGGGCCAGGGCTTCCCGGCAAACTGAACTTTAACACTATTACCCGGAGGCATGTGAGCACTCGAATATCATGTTTAAAAGAAATACAACATATTGATATGATCTGGAATTGTCATTTCTTAACGCTTGGAAATGACCAAAACAAGACTTTCTTTTTTAACGCATAAAAACCCATTTAATATCTTATAGTAAAATACCAGAACCTGTGTCATCGCAAAATAATTACAAATTTGATCAAATTACCTTACAGAAACCTTTCATGATTACTGTAAATATTTGCTACATTTATACAAATAGCATGACCAGGTCACAGAAGGCTAATCTATATCCACAAGTTGTTGTTTTTGTCTTTTCGAATTGAGCCGCTATCTATTTAGCATTTTTTTCCTTGTATGCTTTGGAGTTTTTGCTAGATCTCTTCGCTTGTTTCCCAAAATAGATAGTCTCAAGTTAATAGATGTGTAGAAATAGTTTCCATACGTCTATATTTACAGCAAAGAAGAAAACGGATAAACTACGAACACTTAAAATTCGGTTTGCTATTATCACCATCATAATGTTGCCAACATTTTTTGAATATCTTGTTATAATTGATGCATTTTTATATCATATTTGTGGCCAACGACAAGAGTAAGAATTAAGTCAGTAAATCTTTGTCCGCTACCCACGCACACATAATGACACCATTGCTGAGCCACATGCAATAAATATATGATACAGCTACTATTACTTACAGCCTCACAAGTTCAGGTAATCCGTGAAGCAATCCGTTGATGGTAAAGAGTCTGTTGTTTTCAAGAGTTCTGTAGAACAAAAAACGACACAAATAACAGGCGAAGAGAGAAAAAAACTTTTGAGAAGTGGGCCTCTGACACTTAAATGAATCACAATCATGACAGAGTTAGTTTGAAAACAATTCTTCCATCCAAAGATCAGACACAAGTTTCTGCGGTCATGACTTTGAGAATTGCCAATGCCAATAGACAAACAAGGGAGGGGTTGCAGCCCCTCACCTCTTCCACGATCAAGAATGTTGAAATGGCCAATGGACAAATGGACAACCGTCCCTTCATGTCGAGGCAGCGAGGCAAGGCAAGATTTAATTTGTGCTTGTCTCGTAATATCAATTATGTCGTATATTTTGATAACGAGGTAGCAATTTTTTCTACGATAATAAAATACAAATTTTGCTCACTCTTAAAGTTTAAAGGGAAAGTCCACCCTGAACTTAAGTTGTTTTTAATAAAAGCAGAACAGTGAGAGAAACATATCAGTGAAGGTTTGACGAAAATCCGACAAAGGATACAA
>BEXV01000617.1:154710-167223 GCA_003118195.1 Hemicentrotus pulcherrimus | reverse complement strand
CCCCCCCCCCCTTGAGCAAAAAAAATAATAATAAAATTGAGGGGGTTAAACCCCCAAATACCCTCCCCCTGCGTACGCCCTGTCAAACCGACAACCGACTTGAAACTGACAGATTGCTTACTATTCATTGTAATGTGATCATATATGTTGGTCTGTTTAGGGAATCTTTGCCGTTGACAAATTGGTAAAAATCGGAATATTAGACAGCTCTTACAATATACAAACGGTGTGTTTGGTCCACAGCCTATCACGTTATCGATTGTGAGGACCATAATTATATTGCTTATGTGGTCAAGTGTCTAGAGTACAAGCCTGCACATACTCAGTCACACACTGTTCGCAATGTGTTAGTTATACTTTCCCTTATCATGACAACATAATTCTCTTCGGCGGACCAATGAGTGCTAATTTTACACACCCTACGAACGTATAACATTCTTTGCCAGTATTAGACCCGCAGAACGTCAACTCACCTCCATCTGAGCATCGAACTCTGGTGCTGCGGGTAGAGTTACATTTGCCAATGCTGAAAGTGGATCCTGGACAGTCCAATATCCTAGATTCACTTCCATTACATCTCACATCGTTCAAGATATAATCTCCCATTTCCTCTGAAGAAATGAAACCATGGTCGATGTCTAGTGCTATTCCAAGCCCCAGTTCTCTACAAGCAACGTTTCCATCGCTGAAATCCCAATGGTCACTGCAAACTGGTCTCCAATATCCTAGGTAGAACACCTCTAACCTGCCTTCACCGGGAAAGTGGGCTCCTGTCAGGCGAACTTTAAAAAAAATATATAAATCAATGTCAGAAAGGAATCAAATAGCCTGAAAACGATTTTCATTTTTCAGAGACCAAACATTTTGTTTCCTATTCCGATCGGTTATGACTAAGTCATAACGCAAAATCCACTTTAAATCGATTGCCATCATATTCAGAGTAATGTAATTTTTGCTTGAGCTATTATTGGTCTGGTATAAGTCCCTTATGTCTGATTGGGGTATTTAGTATGGAAGCTTGAGAGTGCCGACGAGATGACAAACAATAGGACAAGAGGACAAGAAGAAGAGTTGTTTGAACTCGGCAATTTGAATTGTTTAGAACGAGAAGACCAATATCAGTTCAGATCTTGATGAATCAGCTTTTCGTCCTTAAGTTTGCAAAAACTAATCTGTATTTTTTACTTCTTCGTAGCTAAAGAAATGAGATAATGTGAAAGAGAATTACAAACAAATATTAATATTCAGCACGATTTCAACTTGCGTTGTAAATTTAGAACTTCAATAAGTATTTTAGATTTAACTTACATGAACGACACAAACGTACTGCGAAAAAAATGGACATGAATTTTTCGTGATCCTCGGTCTAAGTGATTGTACTTTTTGCTCATGTTCAAATTGTAATTTAGACCATTCTGGATCAAAATATTATAGACAAAACGTAACAAAAAGATGATACTCAACAGTTAGCAACACGTCATCTCGTCCTAAACAAATCGACTTTTGAGCTTCCGTAATTTACATGTTTATTACCACCTGGATCTCCAGCTGGAATGAAATTAGAGACCTGTGTCAATTTCTATTCCAATTGGGCTATGATATTTCAATTGTGCATCCCTTGATCCTCGATATGATGAACATTGATAATTACCAGGAGGAAGATGTGGTCTTATAACAATCACAAAATACGTTTCATGAATATCCTTCTGCAATATTTTTTTTTTAATTCTTATCATTTTCATGACGGAGGTGTACACATCACGCAAAACGGGTAATTTTTTATTGTCTTACTTGTATAATTTGTGCAAAAAGCGTAGGCTTTAAATGGCACCCCACAGTCTCCCCCTTCATCGACATCACTACTCGGACAATCTAAAATAGTCGTCTCGTTCCCAACACATCGTACATCATAGAGAATATTTTTAGGGTGTGGTTTATATCTATTGTAGTCAATAAGCACTGCTCCACTGAACCCAAGTTCGAAGCACGTGACCTCAGAGTCTGCTCGACCCCAGGCCTCGTAGCAGATGGTTCCCCAGGTTCCGTTGATGTAGACAAGAACGAATCCTTCAGAGACCAGGTCATTGTCGTAACGGTCAACAAGACGAACATTCCTATCTGCAGCGAAAAAGGAAAAGACTGTGATGAAACAAGTCAAGAAAGTAATCAAGGAAGATTTCCTAATTTAGTAACAAATAATAAGAATCATGAGTTTTCATTTTTTTTATCATAAAAATATCGACCAACACCATCAGTTAAAATTATGTGATAAAAACGTACCAACAGCCACATTTCCATTAGATGAAGACGCCTTTACTCTGTGTCTACAAAGACAAAGCAATATTGTTGCGCAAATGAATGAAATTGAGATGGTCTTACGAAGATTCATGGTCATTTCAAATGGTCATTTCTTATTTCCAAACTGTCTTTAAAAGAACGAATAAGGCTCGTTTATATGCAATCTTGGCTGTGTAATCGTGACAGTACACCGAGTGGGACGTATTTCTACCTGTTTCGCTTTTTCATAACAATGCTGTTTCACAACAAAATTAAGTCATCCGTCAAATGACAGTTTTGACGTGAGCACTATTAAGAAGCTTAGTATGAGGGCCAATGAATGAAGTTGTTTACTTTAACCCGCTAAAAAGGTGTGCTATAAAGTGTATTCAACAAAAGAGATGGCACAAAGAACGGAGTCGTCGAGATGTTGCAGCTATTCATCCACGTCAATTCTTGTTACCTTATCAGTGGATCAAAGATTGTAAATTAGGATCGATGTTAACTTTAGTTTTCAAGACACCCACACGGAAATTTGAAGGTTGGTATTAGTGGTCTGGCGGATTATGAGAAGATAACAAATGGAGAAACGAAATTATTATGAAGAGTTGAATAATGCAAAAAAGACTACAATAAAAGAGTGAGATGAAAAAAAAGAGGAAAAAAATTGCAAAATCAAATCAAGAGAAGAAACAAGAGAAAAAAACAGATAGATGAAAAATGAACAACTGCTATGATAGATACATTGGGAAGAGGAGAGTGAAAGCGTCATAAAAGACCGGAGGTTGTATGTCACTAACTCATTTGCGATTGTCATATTCTGCTTGGTTTGTTAATTTCGCATATGACTAAACAAACTCGCTGTTTTTTAATGGATAATGCAATAAACATTAAAAGCAGGTTGGAGTTTGTAAAGGCTTTTTAGAAGCGAGTAAAGTACATAATATTTGGATTAAACATGATCGGAGATTGTCAGGTTCTATCTAGTTCAAATAATGTATGAATGTAAACATTCACTTAATGTTTAATTTGATGACTTATTATATTGCTAAAAGAAAATCAGTCATATTTCATGGAATAAACTCTTTTGCTCTATTTTAACAAATCATACAATTAAGATTAAAAAGAAAGCGAGTCATCCCTTGTTTGAATTAACAAGAGAAGAAAATTTTTGAGCTACAGCAAGAAGGAAGTCGTGATGTTACATTTAGTTTATCAAATAATACATGAATAAGTTAACTAAGTCGCTGTATACTAAGATAATATGATATTGACATTTAAAATTGTGATCGGTAGGGTAAACACTTGTTACATGAAGCAAAAAAAGTTTTTAAAAATATGAAACAGCGAGATCGAAACAGCGAGATCCGAGATTGACACGTTCTAATAAATTTTTTACTGCAATATTTGAATGATTAAACTCACTCGTTGTGAATTGGTAAGTTGCATTACATGCCCAATGGGTTCGCTAATTTGTTGTTTGAAGAATTTAAAGAAAGGAAAACAAAGAAAGAAAGAAAAAGTATAACCAGTGGGAGTGCTAAAATCGGACCGTGCTTAATTGGGATTAAAGGCATTTTCACGAAACGTTAACCCAATTCGTTCGTCAGGATCGTGAGAAATCATCAGAAATAACGCTTTTATGAGAACAGTTTATTTGCATTTCGTCATGCCAAGTAGTTTTTTCTGCTACACAAAACACATAATGACTTTTTGACACGAGCTTTTCATAGTGTAAATTTGTTCATATCTGATTCTCGATGTCTATTAAAAATCGCCTTTCTGTCGGCAAAAGTTAAAGGTAAAGACCAGTATTGGAAACGCCCCAATTTCAAAAAATGAAATGGAAGCTCTCATTACCAATCATGTGAAAGAATATGTTTTTACTAATACATGATGATAAAAAATTTGCCGGGAAACCGCCTACTAATTCATATATTAGGAAAATTGGTTTCTCTCATGGTCTGTGAGAGATACAGGGTAGTCCCATATACATCTTTCTGTGTATAGTTCTTGTAACTTTACGAAGAATGGGCCAAATTTCTTATCATTTTGATGATTCCAGAACCTTGCAGATGCTTGATGCTAGATGATCAACCTTTTCTGATTGATTCCACAACGTTTCTTTCACAATGCAATCGCATGACCATTACTGGTCTTTACCTTTAAACAAATATAAATAAAGTAATCGACAAACTAATACACAACATAATTTGAGTACGTGCACAAGGGTAGACCAAAATTAGGTGCAACTTTGAGCAAGGAAAAAGTAAAAGAGATACAGTATATTATATTGGTGTTTGAAATTTATAAAAAACTAAGAAAAAGAAAATTTTAGCCGGCGGTAGAAAGTTTGAATATTCCGGTGATGAGTATAACTTTGTCGGCATATAAACATGTATATGTATACATAAAAAATAGAGAGAGAGAGAGAGAGGGGAAGAGAGAGAGAGAGAGGTAGGTGGAAATGCAGTCTAGAATGATTTAGATAAGGCGGGCATTTTCCTGGTAATCAGTCTATAATAATATTCCCAGTTAATATAAAGATTTGTTACATCATGATTCACGTTTCTGGAAGTCAATAACAATAGCGTTTCCAAGGAAAAATAAACCTGCCCCCCCCAAAAAAAAAAATCGCCTCCATTTCCTCAAATAATGTCTGTTGTCTTTTCGAAGTAATCTACTTTCATGATAAAAGTAAAGACTGTAATATAGTTCGAGATTTGTTTTCTTTTTCTCAACCAAATTTATACTTCAGCATGTAATATCGAGCGCAATGTTCCGGTGAAAATGTTCCTAATAAAACTCTAGGGGCTGTCACTGTACATACCAATATTTACATTCTTGTCTCTTTCAGATCAAGATGTGCCACATCACACTTCTATCTGTTTGTCCATCTGCAATTTGGTGTTCCGTCACACGCGAGTAGAAGCCGAAGGTCCGTGTTACCGAAGGAAATGTGATTTCTTTATCTTTTCCTCTATTGTCTCTTTCTCTTCTTCTCTCTACATATTTCGTCTTTAACTGGCGTTCTCACTTCCCTTCCTTTCTCCGACACACATACATACGCACGCACAGACATACACAAACACGTGAGCGCCCACCCACCTTCTCAATTCTCCAATATCAGTGCCGGAATACAGTTATTATAGGTTTTAAGTATTCGTTAACTCCGACAATCAATCAATCAATTTGTAAAGAAAGAAGAAAATAGTTAAACATTTAAAAATATTTATTTGGTTTAACTTTATTATCACTCAAATTTGTGAATAGAACATTACTCTTTTGATTAAAACCTTTGATGTAATGTATGGTTAAAGTTTGAAATATGTTCTTGTCTTCAACTGCCCTTAGCTCATAGCAATTTCATAGTATCACCGTTTACTGACTTAACACAAAATATCTTTTGATCCGGGATGCAAGGAATTATACCCTGTACAGAAACAGAAAGAGCAACAAATCACAGAAAATGTTGGACCACTTTTGATGCAGTAAATTGTGACCTTCAGGGATAAGAATGGTTTGATTACGTGATCATTGCAGTATGTTAATTGGCAATGCGGTGTGAAATCTATAATCACTATGAAAACTTGCATTTTTTGGATGAATTAAGTGATTTACATTCACCGCAGTTTCAAATCCATATGCATTTTTTTTTACCTTTTAAGATTGGTTAAAAGAAATAAATGGAACTGCTATGATTTTATTTCTTTTATCCCAGTAGTGATCGCAGTTTTACTTGAACAGACTCCTAATTTTGTTTTAAAAAAGGCTGTTTATTCAAATTTAGAACAAATAGTAATTAAATGAATATCAGTATAGGAACAGAAAGAACGCAATAAAAGATTATTTGCTTGCAGTTTGCATTTTTTATCTACATAATTTTTCACAATGCCACGAATTATTTTGATGTAATAAATAGTAGAGCAATTGAAAGTACGCACAATTAAAACAACAAAATATAAAATGTTGTTTCCAAAAATTAAGCTATACTTTCGACATTGAAAAATTCATTTCAAAAGCGTAGGTCTACCTGTTTTCGTTTGTTTCTTTTTTACACCAGTGTTTTAAATTATACATTGACATAACAAACTCGGTTTGAAAAATTCGTTTAAAAAGCATACCCGTTTTCGTCTGTTCCTTTTTACACCAGTGTTTTAAATTGTCCATTGACATAATAAATGTGTTTTTACATTTTCAGGGATTTAACTTGCATAATAATCATTGAAGACGTGCAACTATTCATATACGGCGCATTCCAGAATATACAAACGGAAAACAAGTGTATCACTTTCCATCTCATTTATAGAAACATAAAATGCATATCATAGTGTACCATAGTAATTGTCACATGGAAAATATTTGATTAGAAGTCTAATTAGATTTTTTCGGTATCAAGAATTATATCAGCACGATACTCGGAAATGCGCTATTATCTGTTCATTCAACACTGGCTGATGCTAACAATAATTTAGCACAGTGATACAAGAACAACTCACACAAAAATGTATTAATCATAATGACCATAAACTGGAAGGTAGGACAAGTATTTGTATATCTTGTTTATCACTATTGTGCTTTTGTATCCCGTAGCTAAATCAAGTTTTGAATGTATTGAGTTTCTTTAATCATATCATAATATCCATTATGATATTTACCACCGGAAATGTGATCAAATAAATTTACATAGAATCTTCTTTTGTTTTACTTAATTCACCATTGTTGAGTTCGGTCAAGGATGTGTCATACACACTCGCTCTTTTTGCTGTCATACCATCCACTTTCGATTTTGTTCTAACTTGTTCAGCTTTTTTCTTGTTTTCGATATAATTAACGAACGTGTACAGTACAGGATTAATTGATGAGTTTATAGGAATAATAAATATTACACTCCAAGCATAGAGGGATGTCGGTAGGACAACCAGACCGGATTGAGTAAGAATACCCATAACTATAATGGGCATCCAGCAGGCGAAATCAGTTCCAATGATAAACGCCATTTTTCTAGCAACTTTGATTTCTCGATTACGTAAAGCAGCATTCGCTACAGATTGGGTAGATCTCTTTACCTGTATGAACATCATTATATAGCATATTAAGATAATAATGAATAGAACGATGTTAGCACCAATAAATGTTGCAACGGCGTAGAGCCAGGATGGACGAAAAGTGCTCTCGACAACTACATACTCAATTAGGTATTTACTATGCCCTTTATCCTCTTTAAACTCAAGCCTTCCTATCTCTTTAGACTCGGCGTGTAGTGGCAAACCAATGCAAACATCGGATAGTCCGTAAAACCCGGGCAAATCCGATGGAACCAAATTGGGTATTAAACTGAGTATGCACATGAATAACCATAATAACATCATGATAATTCTGGCTGATTTCACAGTCAAACGGTACTCACTGAAAGGAAATATAATACAGATGAATCGATCGACCGTCATTAATGTCAATGTGAAAACAGAACATTCGCTAGATAGAAAAGCGAGGAAACTCGAAAATTTGCACAAAAGCGATTCACGCCAAATGGGCGCGCTCAAGAAATAGATACTGCCGAAATAGATATCTGCTGATGTGATGATTATCATATAGATACCCATGAGACAGTCTGTAACAGCTAAGTTCATGATAAAAAAAGTTTGGACGGTTAGTTGCTCCTCCTGGCGAAGGCGTAGTACCAGGACAGTCAGGTTGCCGATGAGAGATGTAAGTCCTATGACCCAGCCGGCGATCATTAAGACAACGTTCGGATAGAGCCTGCCACAGGTTTCCAGAGGACTTGTAGGAGACGTCCTAGCGCAAGTGACGTTTTCTCTTTGATCAAGAAGACAACACAGCCTGTTATCAGAAGTGGACCTGAAAGAGAAGCGAAAGTGCTTGTGTTAAATAGAAGCTATTTCTTTTTAAATGTGTCAAATATTTAATTCCTTTGTTAATTATCTGAATGAAATCAGCTATTTATTCTAAAAGACCTTAAAAGCAAGTGTCTATACGAGAACCTGACGTCTTATTAGGCCTTATTAAATGTTTGGTTTTTACCAAATTGGACTCCTCAAGACATCAGCGATTAGGCGATGGGTTACATCTATGAATACAAATATACTTACATGGCTTTCAAAGATGTTAGGCCCGTCAGTACGTTTCCTCGGATCGATTGTAGTTGTAAATCCAGGAGGAAACTGCTCAAGATTAGGCAAATAATTATACCGTGTCAAGTTATATGAACGTTTGACCCCTGAGTAAAATATCAACAAACTTATACCTTATTTCCAGAAAGCGTATGAATGATGCGCGTAACTACATACTACTATATACGGTATGTGTATCCGGGGATGTGTATACATATACATATATATATATATATATACATATATCATACGTAGTTGAATACACTTAATAAAGCAAATCATAATAATCTACTGCGTACACTCTTACCTTCTATAATGTTACCATACATTCTTTAACGTTATAAAATTACCTTAGGTCATAGAAAAGAGAGCTATCATTATTCTTATATCATTATACGTACATATACTCCAGACTTATGGTGTTGACGAATACGCCAGGTTCGATGTGAGTGATTGGATTGTTGCTCAAATCGCTGTGGATGAAATAGCTGTTCATTGAAATGTGATTTTAAGAACTAATTTTATATCTCAAATGATAACAAATTGACTTCTTTTAATTCCAATGATAACAAATATTGTTATAGTCCAATATTATTATTCCAACTCTAATGATGACAATTCGATTAACTGTTCAAAACTTAGGCATTTCCCTCTGTACCAAAAGAACTGCGAGGTAATTTGAAAAGAAATGTTGACATTAACCTGATTTGTGTGGCCCCATGAATAATGTGATCGAGTTGTTAAAAGAAAGAAACAATAATCTCCCAATTCACTAATAAATTTGTATCAATTGTTTGTCAATAAATCATTTAGAGAGTTTTACTTTTTCATGAACGTTACACATTTTCGTCTCAAATCTACCCACTGATAAACCGTCATTTAAAGGTAATAAAAGGAGAACTAACCCCAATGCATAAGTATTGGTATTGTGGAAAAATGAGTTGAATTCCTTGATATCCTTCTCCTTTGATGTACAATAACTCTCACGAACGTGTACAAGATATATATCAGTAAAGATTTCTTGGCATCATGAAAAACCTTTTAGTATGACATGGACGCAGCCATTTTCTTGAAAATGTGACGTACCAGACAGAGATGTACATGTATCATGCACCAAGCTTTAATTGCAAAGATTGTTTGATTCAATAACAAAACCTGTACTTTTCAATGAGGGAAAGTATTTGCCGAAGGTAAAAATATTACATTGGGTGAAAATATATAACAGGGTAATAATTGTAATCCATTTATTTGAAAATACTCAATATAACGGTTGAAACATCTATTTCATTTATGCGAGACCTTCACCCAAGAACAGCACCAACTTATTTAGTACGCCATGCAGTCAAGAGAAAGGCTATGCCAATGTCTTGCTGAGAAACTGCACTTTATTTATTCTTGCTTCATGCCTTTCTTATACATTTTGGTGGGGACACCTGTTGATTGATGGGCAAGAATACAACAAATCTCTCAAAACAACTAAAGTTATTCTTTGGGGTTAATAGTTCTTCTTTAAATTATCAAACATAAAGGAACAAAATGGGAAAAGGGCGCTAAAATGTAAGCGTTAAACATTCACAACTTACAGAATTAAGAGGTTATATTGGTCCTGGAAGTCACCTTTAGCTATGTGTTTGATGTCATTGCTGGAGAGGTTCCTAAAATATGAACAAGGCAAGTCTATTATTCTACAGTCGGCGGCGTGGCAGGGTGAATTATTTTACGGATCATTTACCAACAAACCAAGACAATGACAAAAAGACCTTAACACAATTTATATTTACTGCCGATGTTACAGTATTATGACCCTCTTTAGAAGAAGTAGAAGTAGTAGTAGTAGTAGTAGTAGTAATAGTAATAGTGGTGGTGTAGTAGTAGTAATAATACATTTAGTAGAAATACTAGAAGTAGTAGTAGTAGTAGAAAATTGAATAACAATATGCTTTCAATTGTTTTTTAATATTGTTCATCATTTTCTTTAATCGTTACGAATTTTAGTGTTAACTTTTCTTTTTTTCTGGCAAATTATTTAAAAAGCATTTAAAAAGCAATCTCACACAATAACTTCGGTATTGATTACGTTATACAATTTACAGTTAATGGCCAAGAGTCGTTTCGATTATCGAGATAACTAAAAGGTGACGTAATAACGAATGTTATATTTCGTTAAAGGAATCAATTAATTACTGTATATTCTTACAATCTTTCCAGTTCAGGTAGTCCGTCAAATATTCCACTCAATGTAACGAGGTTGTTCTTCTGAAGTCGCCTATGTTATACAAAAAGAGTTAGGGAATTAAAACCTGTTGCTTGAAAAGCATCGATATTTTCCGATGATGGACATATCGTTATATTTCGTCGATATATAACTTTCATTTTTACTTCTTATTTTACCACTGTATATGCACATTTTGATACACAATTACTCAGTTTGTCGATTTTAATCACCATCGGAACAAAGATATACTTGATATTCCAAATTAAGATTGTTATTATGATACAAGACAGACAGAAGAACTCTTTTCTCGAATACTTACAATCGATGGATGTCCATACCGTAGAGGGACCTGTTCTCGACCATACGTATCCGATTATTCTCTATGTGTCTGCAAAAGAAATAATATTATGTGGAAATACTCAGCTGAATATATATAGCGTAAGCTTTTATGTTATTTGCCACCATAACAGCATTTGCAAGAGTGGTAATAAATTGAAAAACTCTGTAAAATAGGCAATTGATTGAAACGAGCAGTGTATGATAATTTCTGATATTTAATATACATGTATGTGTGTTTCTTTTTCTAAACTGGCATTCAATTTGCAACAATAAGGGTATAATTCGAGAATTATGAAATGTAATAATAGACAAACTTACAGAACATCCACAGTGCCAGAGAACACATCTTCTGTTATTATGGTGATATTGTTGTCGTTCAGATAACTGATATAAAGAAACATACAAAGAACATCTTAAATCGATAATTACCAATAAAAGATTTTTATATTATCTTTTCAAATGAACATATTCTTGTTAATTGAACACACATAATTTGAATAAATTGTTCTAAACTGTTTGCGTCTCTTGATTGGTGCTTTATTTGGTTACAAAAATAAATAATTTAAGAGAATAATTTAAGGGAAAGATTGTATTGTCTAATTTTTATATAGATTATTTACGGGAAATTATTATCCCAAACCCAGGATTTTACTTGAATTTAAAATCATGTTACATTGTGCACTTAATCCTTTGGAAATTGTTGATTGTTATAAATCATAATGCTCAATTTCATTTATGCCCTGTTATTGTTTTATGTCATCAAATTTACTTTTAGTATTTTTCGCTGGTATGTGTTATTATGTTATGAGTAAAATAATTTTGTTATTAGTGTAAGGCAAATTTATATTGATATTCAAATTACAATTTGAATGAGTCAATAACTTTCAATTCTGTTAAAACTCACAGATTCTCGAGTGATGGCAGTCCATGAAATGCTCCGTTATAAATGTCCATTATATTGTTGCACTCAAGGCTCCTAACAATGAAATAATAATCTGAAAGTAATGCATTCGGTTACTCCATGTGGCAGCCTTACTGAGAAGGCTGTTGATATATTCTATTTTCCGAAGAACACGCTAATGGGGCATTTAGAGGAATGTGGAATTATAAGTATAAGGAAAAGAAAGGAACAGGTGAAAATGGATTGGATTTTTCTTAAACACTTACACGAGACTGGTTTTGGTTTTTAGTGTTGTTTACATCCATACAATGAACTGAAGGCAAGTGAAAAAAAAATCTGAAAATACATATAAAGTCGGAAATGGAACTAGCTATAGATAACAATGTGCTTTATAGTATCAATGTAATGATTGTCACTTGAAATCAATGCACACATTGCATTTCCAAATGATCTGCGAAAGAATGTTCTATATTATTTACATTACATTATATATTGTGAACATAGGGCATATTATTAGCGCAACCGAATACAGAGTACAGCCTTGTCCTCTCCCAAAAGAGAATGACATATTTGACATTTATAATTTCATCATAAAATACGAATTAGGCCAGATGTGTATATTGTTTTTAACCAATATGTCCCCCCCC
>BEXV01000617.1:85278-139638 GCA_003118195.1 Hemicentrotus pulcherrimus | reverse complement strand
GGGAATTGGGTTATTGGATGGGGATATGGTGAGATGTAGAAATGCACAAAAATGCTTAGGGCACGCGGATAGGATATCAATCACGCGAAAAAGCAATCTTTATAACCACCTAATAAATACTTAGAATTTTTACAAGATCGTGAGAAAACAAATTTCTTTCTTCCTTTCAGTACCCTTGTATACACACATTTTGCATAGCTGGGTTCATAGAGCCGCAGATAATATTTCAGGTGATAAACGATATCAGATTTTTCTCACGGGTGAAAATTTTTTGTATTTTCTTTGTTGCATTATATTGGCATAGTAGGCTAGTAATTTTTCTTGCGGCTTGTGAAACGATCGATACAAAGGGAAACTCGAACATGATGTAAAACACAAAAGGAGAAGGGAGATAAAATTAGAATATTCAGGCAAAAAGGATATTGATAGAGTAAATGAATTACTGTTTTTTAATAGACAGGGAAATAGGGAGCATGTATGTGCATTGCCTATGCGTATTTGTATTTAAAATAAATTAGTACGCAAAGAGAGGAAGAAAATAAATCTACTATATACTAGCAGGATATTACAAAAGGGGTGGAAATGGCGAGGTTAAGAAGAGCAAATGGACACAAACTACGTCTATTGAAATACAGCTTGAGGGAAATATATGTTTTAGACATTGGTAGGTGTCCACTCTAAACATTTTTACAGTTTATTAAAATGATATTATTAGATCAATTGAGGATTTCCATAAACAAAGTATAGATATTTTATTTTTCCAATATGACGTCAAATTGATCTACCGAAAAGCCAATAATATTTTGACAACTTCATGTATTTCATTGTTATTCAGGAAACGGTTATTACGTAATTGTATCTATTTACATCCCAGTCTCTGTTTAAACATACAGCTTTGCTTATAATATGTCTTAAAACCAGGTTTGTGATTTCCAAATATGGCAGCGAATAAAGAACAGTGCAAACCATGACACTAAAGGCCCGGTCATACATAGACGAAACAAGGCCTGCGCACGTCATTTTTGTCCTAACCTAGTCACCCCAACGCTGCATATTAATATATGAATAATTGCGTTGATACGGTGTGGTGGAGATGAAAATAATATAGGCCAGATTCTGGACATACCAGTATGTTGGGATGATTATGAATAGGTTACGACCTGGGTATTTTTTTTACGCTAAGCATCACTTTATGGCCCGGTCACACTGTGACGTTTTAGAGAAACATATAGCTAGCGTATGAAAAATCCTGAAATAATGTTTTAAAAAGTCGGCATACGCCCCCCCCNTTAAGACGTCATGACGACGTCGTAATTACGTCGTCCATACGACGTACGACGTGTTGACCACTTTACGACCAATTTATGACGTCTTTAAGACGTCAGGCTGCTATCAGGGATGTGCTGTAGATACGTCGGATATAGGTTAGTTATGTAGGCTAGAAGTAAGTTACTCATAGGTTATCAATATATGAGCTGTACGTTATACCTTCATGCCAAAGTATGTCGACGTATGAGATACCTACCTATAACGTATTTAACTTGTGAAAATTCACATACGTCGGCATACGTTACTGCTATACGTTATAGTGTGACCGGGCACTCAGAAAACATAGCTTAGTTTGCACTTGTAATTTTTGTATGAAATCTGATTGTTCGATAAATTATCGCATCAGATTCTGTGTGCGTGCGTATCATGAATATTCATGACTGGTGCATAACGTATAGGTTCCCATTGAGCCAATCAAATGCAGCGATAGGCTGGCTAGGTTGGGAGAAAAATAGACGCGCCCGCGCATTGAAAATTGGGGGAAAAAAAGGTCACTGCATCGTTGAGCGCCCAAATTTTGTCATGATTTGGGAGAAGCTAGCGAGCTGACACCGAATGCATATAGCGTATTGCTAGCGCGCTGCGCCTATAGACAGGGCGCATACAGAGCGCATACAGACCGTAAACAGACTGCATGTTAATAACAAAAAAAAAACACAAATGCACAGCGTGTAGCTGGCGCGCGGGACGAATGTCCACGCATGCACTGCTGTACAACGCACGGGGAGCGCGCGAACGGCAGCGGTCACGTGATATGCCTATAAAAAGCAGCGGCTCGTCTTGCTTGCGTTTATATCAAAATAGCGCAGCGAAGAGTATCCAGATGAGCTTTTCAAGATGCTACCCAAGGTATTAACCCGACGTCCCCGAACTCCACAACCCACGTACACGCCAGGTCTACGCTAGAAACACGTAAGAAGAACGTCGGGTGTGCAAGAGACACGCTCAGCACTCGTTCGGCAATATTCGCTGCATGTTCGCTGGATATGCGTTTTAAGCGCGCTAGGTATGCGCTAGGTGTGCACTGGGCGTTCGCTAGACCTCGGCCGCCGAACGAATACAAATCGTGTGCTGTCTGGCGTCCTTTTGGCGTTTACATTCATGCGTCGAGTTCCGTGCACATTTTTTAGCATATTAAAAAAATCCTGACACACACGGCGAATGACGTCGTACGCATAGCGTTTGTCCAACGCACTCGACGAACGAGTAACAAATGATGACGCACACCTAGCGAACGACAACGTACTGGCCAAAATTGCAAATTTTGTGCGTACCTTGTGTACCTTATGTGTGACCGCCCCATTACGGGTTCTATCATAAATAATTCCGATTCCTTTCACATACAAAGATAATAAGCAGAGATAAGAGATTTTTGATATAATAAATCATACATAATGCATAGATACATACGGGCATTGGGGGTTATGTTCTTCAAATCTATCTCATAAAAGATAGATTTTCTGAACTTATAACGGTACGTGAAGAAAACTTAAATTTTGATACGGTTCTCTCTAATCTCCGTTTATTTTAACATCGTTGCAGGAAAGACTGGGAAATAATACTATACGAAGTTTGTCCTAAAAACTTAACGCATTAGGTTATCTCACTTATCATGTCGACTATCAAAACAATATACGAAATTAAAAGCACCTGGACCTAAAACAGTGAAATACAAGAAGGAGACAAATACAAAATTTTGATTTAATACTGGCTATGGTTTACTGCAATTTAAGCATGATACATGTTGAAATAGGTAATAGTCCTGGAGTGAAATATGATCGCACCTTATTTTTTTGTTCTCCCGATAATTAAATTTATATTGGTTCAAACACGTTGTCGAGATATTTGTTCAGCTTATGTGAAAATAAAAGGCTTGTTCTTGTACGTGTAGCCTTTTCTAATAATCGTTGTCGTGTTAAGCACAACCCGCTTCAAAATGTATGGAAAGATCTACCACTTGAGCACGGATTGCTTTGAATTTCGTCATGCCTCTGTCGCCATTGATCCGTTTATATTTAAAACTGTTGTTTACAATATTGTACTGAAATTTTTTCGCAATGTCACTCATAGAGTGGGGGATTCGCTGAATCTCTTTCTCTCCATGTCGCCTTCATCACCCTCCTCAGTATCTATATTTCCATCTCTCTCTCCCCCTTTCAATCACTCTCTTTCTTTCTCTATCATATTTTCTCGAGCTGTATCTCTTCATATGGAAACGTTTGCTCGGATTTGTCCCATAAAAGAAGTTGACCACAAACTGACCCCACGCAGTGTTGAGTGCACAGGGGTCACGGGCCACTTGCTTCATTGGACAGGTAGTTCTATTATGTGAATGGGTAAATTAACTATTACTATTAAAATGTACAGTGGGACACACATTGTTTTTATTGTGCAGAACATACTCTTTTATTGAGTTACTTATTAAATAAAACTATAAAACCAAGATACAATTTGTATTCTAACATTTGGAGTACAAAGAATAATAACAGGTAATTGAAATGCATAAACACCACAAACACCAGGGAAGGAAGCATTCATAAATTTGAATACATATTTATTAAATAATTTAGTTGATAAATGACTCCGCATATGGACGTTTGGTGGAGCAGAAAGCAGTGGATTCTTAACAACACGAACTCATATAGCAGAATGTCGGGACGTAAATGAAATTTGGCGCGGTTGGAAAATGCATATTTCTACCCTGCGACCTCAATGGTCGATCCAGTTAATTAAAACAGTAAAATGACTATTATTTGAAAATTACTCATGAGATAAGACTCGAAACTTCAGTAGCATCAGACCAAATAATTTTATATTTTACTAATCATTAACAAAGATGTATAAATATTGTGAAAGTGTAGCATTTTTATTTTATTTTTATTTTAAAACCCGTTTATTAGCACGTGCATCTGGGACTTCGAACGCTGAAGGTCATTGGTCAAGCGTTTATGTTTCCTTTATTCCGACAAAAAAATACAATCAATCAAAACGAGTTTAATACCAGAAGAAAGATAACGATTAGTACATTTACTAGCAGCTCACCCCAAAGCCGCTTGACAACAATGGAACGAATGAGAGCTTGCGAGAGTTCAAGTTCAAGTTCGTTTATTTCATTTTCATAAAAACACAATAGTTTAAAATGAAATTGGAGAATAAAGGAAAAGCCCATGGTGGCTTTGAATAAAAAGATCCCCGAATATTATAATTTATATCATTTATATTATTGAGCCTATATGAGTTTAACATACCACAAAATACAAGGATAAACATAATATAAAGTATAAAAAAAAACTACAAAACATGTATGAAATCATTTAAAATTGGAGGGGAGGCAAAAAGGTTTGGAAGGTAATTTCAACGATACTCAGAATAAAAGGTCAGTTTTTTATTTTTGTTTAATTGAGTTGTTTTTATATAAGCGGAGGACTTGAGGTAGAGTGTTCCATATGTTTGGCAAAGTATTTCTTACAGATTTTTTAGAGAATGAAATTTTTACTTTCCATAAATGAAATCTGTTGCAAAACCGAGTATTGTGAGAATGAATTTGGTTATTGATCGAAAATATTGATGATATTCTTTTTGGAAGTATATTTTGAAAAAAATAAAAACCAATTAGTGCAGTATGGTATTTGAACAAATCAAAAAACATTTAGTGTTTTTAAACTAAGAAATACGGGAGCAGAATGGGCATAATAATCACTACCTGTACAAATACGTAGAGCCTTCTTTTGTAATTTGAAGAGGGTATTAAGTTGTCCATGACACGAATTTCCCAAAAATACTTATACAATATGTAAAATAAGGTAATTAATATAAGTGAGTTGTACAAAGTAAATAAAATGGGAAAAGGTCCATGAAATTTCCATGTATATAAAACACCAATATATTTTGATACATTATCTATGTGGGAATCCAAACGAATGATGTTTTCTACTGATACTCTAAGGAAATTCACAACATTTAATTTCGATATAGATGTAGTATCAATACTTGCGAGAGCGGCAGAAGTATGATTGAAATACGCTATTTCGCTCTTCTCCAATGCAAAACACGACGAAATTATGCTGGATTTATATGTTTTTTTCCAACAAAATAACAGAGAAATTGCAAATTATTTGTTTATTTTAGTTTTTGAGATTTACCCAAGTGTCTCCCGGACACCCCAATGCTGGAAAGAAACGCGCTTTTTTAAAGAAAACTTCACTTTTTCATGCAAAAGTACTCTGTTCTATGCACGCAAGTCAGGTCGAACGGATATGATAAAACTTTTCCACGTGTTCCTTAATGTCTATTACGATAATGACCACAGGAAATATGGTCAAATATATTTACAACACCTGTAGGCTTACATAGAATCTATTTCTTTTTACTTAATTCACTGTCAATACTTTCAACAATTTTCATTACTATGGTCAATATTCTGACTTCATTTTAAAGATGACCACCATTGTTGAGATCGGTCAAAGAGGTAACATTCACACTCATTTTTTTTGCTGGCATACCATCAATTTTCGATTTTGTTCTAGCTTGTTCAGGCTTTTTCTTGTTTTCGATATAATTTACAAACGTGTACAGTATAGGATTAATTGAGGAGTTGATTGGGATGATGAATATCACACTCCAAGCATAGAGGGATGTCGGTAGGACAACCAGACCGGATTGAGTGAGAATACCCATAACTATGATGGGCATCCAGCAGGCGAAATCGGTTCCAATGATAAACGCCATTTTTCTAGCAACTTTGATTTCTCGATTACGTAAAGCAGCATTCGCTACAGATTGTGTTGATCTCTTTACCTTTATAAACATCATTATATAGCATATTAAGATAATAATGAATAGAACCATGTTAACACCGATGAATGTTGCATTGGCGTAGAGCCAGGATGGACGAAAAGTGCTCTCGACAACTACATACTCAAAATGGAATTCCCTATTGAATACATTCTCTTTAAACTCAAGCCTTCCTATCTCTTCAGACTCGGCATGTAGTGGCAAACCAACACAAACATCGGATAGTCCGTAAAACCCGGGCAAATTCGATGGAACCAAATTAGGTGCGACACTGAGTATGCACATGAATAACCATAATAACATCATGATAATTCTGGCTGATTTCACAGTCAAACGGTACCCACTGAAAGGAAATATAATACAGACAAATCGATCGACCGTCATTAATGTCAATGTGAAAACAGAACATTCGCTAGATAGAAAAGCGAGGAAACTCGATAATTTGCACAAATGCGATTCACGCCAAATTGGTGCACTCAAGAAATAAATACGGCCAAAATAGATATCTGCTGATGTGATGATTATCATATAGATACCCATTAGACAGTCTGCAACGGCTAAGTTCATGATTAAGAGAGTTTGGACGGTGAGCTGCTCCTCCTGGCGAAGACGTAGTGCCAGGACAGCCAGGTTGCCGATGAGAGATGTAAGTCCTATGACCCAGCCGGCGATTCTTAAGACAACGCTCGGATAGAGCCTGTCACAGGTTTCCAGAGGACTTGTAGTAGACGTCCTAGCGCAAGTGACGTTTTCTCTTTGATCAAGGAGACAACACAGCCTGTTATCAGAAGTGGACCTGAAAGAGAAGCGAAAGTGCTTGTGTTAAATAGAAGCTATTTCTTTTTAAATGTGTCAAATATTTAATTCCTTTGTTAATTATCTGAATGAAATCAGCTATTTATTCTAAAAGACCTTAAAAGCAAGTGTCTATACGAGAACCTGACGTCTTATTAGGCCTTATTAAATGTTTGGTTTTTACCAAATTGGACTCCTCAAGACATCAGCGATTAGGCGATGGGTTACATCTATGAATACAAATATACTTACATGGCTTTCAAAGATGTTAGGCCCGTCAGTACGTTTCCTCGGATCGATTGTAGTTGTAAATCCAGGAGTAAACTGTTCATAATTAGGCAAATGAATACACAGTGTCAATTTTTTTTTTGATTGTTAACACGTTAAATCTATTTCAACATTAAATTCATTTATGTTTTCATAAAAGTCATGCTGTTTATATATATATATATATATATATGAACGTTTGACCCCATCGAAAGAGTAAAATATCATCAAACCCATACTGTACTTTGGGGAAGAGTTTCAATGATGCACGTAAATACATACTCTAATATAATGTATGTTCTTACAAATACATATAATACGGGGTTAAATACACTTAGAAAGCAAATCATATAATATCTACAGCGTTCACCCAAACCTCCTATACTTTTACCATAATTTCTATAAACGTTTAATACAACATCACCTTACGTCATAGAACGGAAAAGCTGTCATTATCATTGTACTTACATATACTCCAGGCTTATCGTGTTAACGAATACTCCAGGGTCGATGCGGGTGATTGGATTATTGCTCAATTCACTGTGGATGAAATAAATTTTTATTGAAATATAATACGAGTTGTATCTATATCTCCATTGATTTCATATTGTTGTTTTTTGTTTGAATATCAATGATAACAAAATACTGTTATACCACAAGATTCTTATTTCAACTCAAATTCGATACACCAAAAGATCTACGAGGTATTTTTTAGATGAAATGTAAATATTTACCTCATTTGTCTAGCGCCAGGAATAATGTGATCGGTTTGTTAAAGGAAATTTATTTCAATCTTAATTATACCAAACAAAAGTGTCCCAATTCAATAATTAATTTGTATCAATTATTTGGCAATCATTAATTAAGATAACTTTACTTGTACATGAAAGCTAAACGTTTTCGTCTCAACTATATGCCCACTGATATCCCACCATTGAAAGGTCATTAAATTGTCAAACAAAAAGGAATAAAATGGGAAAAGGGCGCTAAAATGTATATGTTAAACATTCACAACTTACAGAATTAAGAGGTTATATTGGTCCTGGAAGTCACCTTTAGCTATGTGTTTGATGTCATTGCTTGAGAGGTTCCTAAAATATGAATAAGACAACTTTGTTATCATATAGTCGCTGACGTGGCAGGGTGGATTATCTTTTGGATCATTCGCCAACAAACCAAGACACTGACAAAAAGACCTTAACGCAGTTTATATTTACTGCCAAGGCTAAAGTATGGGGACCGTCTGTAGAAGTAGTATTAGTATTAGTAGTGGTAGTAGTTTGATAAAAGTAGTAGTATGTATTAATAGTAGTAGTAGTAGTAGCTAGTAGAATGAGTAACAATAGCCTACAATGGCTTTTGAATATTGTTCATCATTTTCTTTAATTGTTACGAGTTTCAGTGTTTAGTTTTTTTTTTCTGGCAAATAATTTAAACAGCAATCTATTTCAACAACGGTGGTAATTTCCGTATCGATTTCGTTATTTGATTAACAGCTAGTGGCGATACGTTTTTTTTTCGCGACTACTTATAGGTGGCGTTATAGGGAATTTTACCATTCATCAAAGTAATTGGTAATACTGTAAATTCTTACAATCTTTGGAGTTCAGGTAGTCCATCAAATATTCCATTTAATGTAACGAGGTTGTTCTTCTGAAGCCGCCTGTGTTAACAAAAAAGTAGGGGAAATAAAACCTTTTGATTGAACAGCATCAATATTGTCCGATGATGGACACATCATTAGGTCGATATACAACTATCATTTGTACTTCTTATTTCACTATACGCACATTTTATCACACACATAGTGAGTTTATTGGTTGACGATCATCATTAGAACAATTTTATAGCTGATATTCCATATTAAGATTGTTATCATGATACAAGACAGACAGAAGAACTCTTTTCTCGAATACTTACAATCGACTGGTGCCCAGACCGTAGAGGGAGCTGTTCTCGATCATACTTATCCGATTATTCTCTATGTGTCTACAAAACAAATTATATAATGTGGAAATATTCAGCTGAATATATATAGCGTAAGCTTTTATGTTATTTTCCGCCGTCATAATTTCCATTTCTTTTTTCAAGCAAAACTAAAGGCATTTGATTTGATTTGATATTTTTATTTCTGTTTGATTTTCTCTTTCTTTTCAAGTTTTACAAATATTTAACAAACAAATCATTGAACATTTTATACATGACAAAAGAGTATTATATAAAACAAAGAAAGGAGAGCTTGAAAGCATGAGTACCCTCAATCGATACATGATAATACAAATATGGAGAAAAAGTTATTGGTAAAAGGGGGAAGAAAAAAAAGGAGAGAAACAAGAAGGGGAAAAAAGAGGAGGAGTTGTACATCAATATTAACAGACTTATGTGGTAGATGGATTTCAATTTGATTTATGAGGATAAAAAAGAAGATGCACATTTGAATATTGGGTGGCCAACTTGGGATACATTATAGAATTAGAAGACTTGCGAGGTTTCTGGACAACAAGAATAATATAAGAATGCGAGATCAGCAAGCTGGTCTGTAAATACTGTAAGCCTGGGCTTGCGGGTAGGAGCATTGAAATGTTTCTAAACAGAACAATGTTAAGTCAGTATCTCAAGTAGGCCACTCTTTATTCATACGTCTATTCATACCAGGTCATAGAAGGTTATGATCAACGTTTCGATGAATGGAAGCAAGCAAAAAGTAACAGTACTGAAAACTATCGAGTTTTGTAATCATGAAGATTGAAGGAAAGCAAATTCTGATAAGCAATAAGAAACGTTTTAACCGCTATTTTAAAGGATAGTATTGTGTTCATCTTTTTTATTTCAGGAGGTAGTGCATTCCAGATATCAGGGCCAGAATGTCTAAATGATATTTGAGCTATGACGGTTTCGCATACGCGTACGCACCTGGATATATCATTGACATATATCAAAAGTAACAGTGGCACAAGTATTGAACCTTGCGGAACTCCACATTTAATAGACGAAACGTTAGAAGTAACTGAATTTAATAGAGTATTTTGTTTTCTGGATGATAAGTAATTTTCGAACCAATCAAGTGCTTTACCTCGTACACCATAATGTCTTAATTTATGCAATAATATAGTATGATCAAGAGTATCAAGTGCCTTGCTGAGATCCATGAATATGCCAATGACATGTTTTAATCAGCCGAGGCATATGATACTCTATCAAATAGTTAGAGTTGAATGAAACTTCCTGAAACCAAACTGATCTGGGTTCAGCGAGTCATTTTGATTTAAAAATGTATACATGTATAAATCTGTTTAAAACAATTTTTTCAAGGATTTAAAAAAGCTTAGTACTATGGACATTAGTCGATAATACGACATAGAAGAGAGGTCATCTTTATGATAGATTGGTATGACTTTAGCTGTCTAAAAAGGGGGCTAGAACAACACCAGAAGACAGCGAAAGACTGAAAATGTGAACCAGAGGTGATAAGATACTGCCTATAAATTGCTTAAAGCAAATGGGTGCTAACTTCATCATGGCTATAAGAATGGCTTGATTTTCATAAGTGAACAACATTTAATATTTCAGTAAAATCTGTCGGATACAAAAATAGCGAAGGGTAAGATGACTCTGGGAGAAATTCCTTAAAGTCATGATTATGTCTTTCGATTTTGGAAGCCTGGTCAGGGCCTAAATTTATAAAATATTCATTAAACAATTCGTCGCTGTTTTCACGAAGTGACGGTAGTGAAAAAAAATTGCATTCACTTTGCGTTACAATTTTCCTCACTACCGTCACTTCGTGAAAACAAGGACGAATTTTGCTATTTCATCTGGCTCATCTACTTTGTGATCATTTATATTAAAGGCCTGCTGATGCATTGTACGACTCTTCTTATTAAGCAGTTCATCTATGGCATTATATGTAGATGATATATTACCTTCAGCATTTTTGAGTTTGTTTGAAAAATACAATTTTGTCGATAGGCTTGTGGTACCGGTAAGCTCATTTCTATATTTCCTATTTACTTATAGGTGAAGGGGTAGGGTGGTTTAAACTAAGTTAATACAATTTGTTTCTTTTTCTTATGGATGTAAGAATTCCCTTTGTTAAACATGGGTTAATAGGTTGTTTATATTTACCCTTTTATTAAGCTTAGGGAGACATGTATTAAAGTACGATTCAAATTTTGTCTGAAATAAGTAGTATGCATCATTTGCAAGAGTAGTTATAGATTGACAACCTTTGTAAAATACACGATTAATTGCAAAGACGTAAAGATTGGTGTGAGAATTTGATTGGCTTCATGTTATTTGCAGATATTGCTCCTTGAGCAATGTATGATAATTTCTGAAAATTAATATACATGTATATGTGAACGGGCTTATGTAGGATGCGAAAGCTAATGTGCTTAGATCAGCAAGTGTGCGCTTGTAAAAATGACGCCTGGCTGGAATGCTCCCCAGGGAGTGGAGAATATGCGGGTAAGCCTGAATCCGATGACCGGGGTAATAATATATATATCTGTAAAGCGCTTTGATAGGGTCCACCTGAAAAGCGCATATAAGAAATAGTTATTTTTATTATTATTGTTATTATTATTATTATGTAGTTAATAAGGTCTAGATGGTATATCTCTTTCTAAACTGGCATTCAATTACTTACTATATAACAGTAAGGGTATAATTCGAGAATTAAGAAATGTAATGATAGACAAACTTACAAAACATCCACAGTGCCAGAGAATACATCTTTTGTTATCATGGTGATATTGTTGTCGTTCAGATAACTGGTATAAAGAAAAATACAGGAACAGATTATCAAGCACATAAAATTGATAATTAATAAGCGATAACGGATAATTGATTTCTATATAATCGTTTCAAATATAAATATTTATGTGAATTGGACACATATAATTTGAATAAATAGTTCTTAACTTTATGGGTCCTATGATTGGTTCTTTATTGGGTTGCAAATATAAATACCAAAAGAGAAAGATTGTATAATTTAATACTGTAAATCTGAAAGCTTTTAAATATTTCTTTAGATTTTTCTCTATTGGACGTGACATATTTAATTGTATTGTTTAATTTTCTATAGATTATTGATAGAAAAATATCATCCAAACCCGATAATTTTACTTTAATTTGAAATCCTTTTACTTTGTGTACTTAATCCTGTGGATTACTTGTTGTTAATTATAAAACTCCATTTCATTTTTACCCTGATATTTGTTTCATGTCATGATGTTTACTTTCAGTATATTTCGCTGTAATGTGTTACTATGTTATGAATGAAATAATTTCCTTATAAGTATAAGGCAAATTTATGTTTGAAACAGAGTGGTCAATAAATTCAAACGTCTATTTCTGATTCCAATTAAAATGTTAATGAGTCAATGTATTGTATTCTAATAATACTCACAGGTTCTCCAGTGATGGCAGTCCATGAAATGCTCCGTTATAAATTTCTACTATATTGTTGTACTCCAGGCTCCTACAAAATTAAACAATAATCTGAAAGTTATGCTTTTGGTAACACCACGTGACAGCCTTACTGAAAAGGCTGTTGATATATATATATATATATATATATATATTCTTTCGTCAAAAGAACCCGCTTATGGGACATTTGAATTGTGGAATAAGTATAAGGGAAAGAAAATAACAGGTGATGATTAATTGGAGTTTTATTAAACACTTACACGAGCTCACTTAAACATCTCCATCCCCCACACTCACGCACAAGATAGACGCTCACATGCATATAAACTCGGAAATGGAACTAGCTTTAGATAACAGTGCACTTAATATTATCAATATAATTATTATCATTCAGAGCAACGCACATATTGCATTTCCAAGTGATCTACGAGAAAAAAATATATCATTTACAATACATTACATAGTGCGAACATAGGGCATATTAGAAGCGAAGTCGAATACAGAGTTGACCCTCCCCTCTTTCCGAAAAAGAATGACATATTGACATTTAACCCATCATGAACTACGAATTTGGCTAGGTGTGCATATTGCAATATGTCCCCCNAAATAAAGATTTAAAGTCGACAATTGTATACATGATAGAAATATTTTCAAAATTCTTGTTGCTGGACCGCGAGGTCTAGATTATTCTTGCTTAAATATCAGAAAAAATATGCATGAAACTGCCATAATTTCTGTCATGATAAGAATCTCACCTCCATGCTTTTATATATGTATATACTTACAATGTAAGAAGTTTTGGCAGGTAGGAAAACATCTTGGTAGAGATCAATGTGATTTGATTGTATGACATGTCACTGAGTGAAAGATTAGAGGAAGGGCAAGGGTTGGTTTATTCGAAGATCACTTGTTGAACGCATTAATGCTGTTAATTGAATTTGAATCTAATTAATGTCATTGTTATTTACATAATGATATGAATTATATATTTTCATGAACATAAATACTATCCAACCAATTTCCAGCACTGACATAAAACACGCTGACTAATATTTATTAAAAAATTATCATAATTTTGTCTAAAGATCATAAAAACTAATCTACTCATTGAAGTTGATAAAAGTTGGACAAATCATTATATGTGATAAGTCATTAGATTCTATCCTTAAAAAGGTAAAGAGCTACATCTCCGCAACCATTCTCCAACGCTAAAAAGTTTGTCTTCATAATTTCAGATGGATTTTTGTTATTTATAAGTCGTAAAAAAACGGCTGTGTCTATTTGCTATCTCAAATTTGATTTTATCTTCGAGGTAATTTCCAAATTGGTTACGATAGATGAGCACTGGCGATACAAAAAAATAAAAGAACAGATTTGTTGAAACTTACATGAATTCAAGATTCTCAAGTCCTTCAAAGATTCCATCGGGAACACTTACAATCATGTTGGAATCAAGCAATCTAAGATAGATGATTTAATCAAAACATTTAGAATAGCGTTTGGGATGCGCCGGAATAAAAAGAAAATAACCCATCCTATATGGTTTAGGCCAATTTCATATCTTCTTAAGATCATATAATTTTGGCTTTGTTGAATTGGTTTGTAATAATAATAATAATAACAATAACATTAACAATAGTTACAAAACTAAATAACAATAATAAATATTATGATTAACGTTACTTTTAGTATAACTAGTAGTAGCAGTAGCAGTAGTAGCAGTAGCAGTAGTAGCAGTAGTAGCAGTAGTAGTTTTATTAATAATATTATTGTTATAATAAAAGTAAAAATAATACTTCTACTACTATTACTAGTACTACTACTATTACTACTACTATTACTACTACTATTACTATGAACTACGAACTACGAACTATGTTACAGATATCGACTGCTACGGAAGGACGGGCTGTTTTTATACGCTCAAGGGGAAGTTGCATCCGCTGCTATCCCCCCGAGGCGCAACTGGGTGGGCAGCGCGCCGAGGGGTGATGGCAAAAAGCAGTCGATTTCTCTTGTATATACCGAGTTGACAAAAAAATGTACCGAGAATTCTCACCTTATCCTTTTCTTTTTTTAAATCAGTTTATGTAAATGAACAGAAAAACAACTCACAAATAAACTAGGTTCTTCATTTCAGAGAAAGTCGACTGTGCCAACAAAGCGATGTTGCTCCTTCCGAGAAAACTGCATATAAAAAAAGAATTAAGTTTAAAGAAATGACTGGATATACTCAAGAAATAAGGGCAAAAAGCTAATGCAAATTATTTTATATCAAACTTTCATTAATTGTAGCTTTCATTGGTATAGTATACTTGATTCTCAAAAATAAATAATTAGGTTTCTGACGTTTCGATCGATATATTTTCATCGTCTTCAGGAGAATGACGAGAACATTTCCCAGTCATACCAGTGAATGTTTTTATATTTCCCTCGAAGGGATCTGATGTGAGGCCTGCTCAAATCGCGCCCACTGAAAATGGCCACGAATTTTAATCACTAATTTTAATTCAGATTTTTTCCCAAAACCGAGTAGATTAAGTCACAGGAGAGGTCAAATATGGATCAATATCTTACCAAAGGACGCTAGTGCGATGGCTGACAGTGTCAATTGCCCTCTGGAACAAAATATAACACTTCCCCCCTTCTCACCCTACCCGGACACCCACTGGACGATAACCTTGCAGGACAAGACAACCCTAGGATAATCACCTACTAGAATTCTACCAACCAGTTCTTTATCTAGGATTAGGAAATTAACCGGACTAAAGAAGACATGTAAAGATTACTGAACTTACACGATTTTTATTTCCCTCTGACACTCCAGGATTTGTCCAAATGAGAAATTAGATGATCCCTCCTCTACTGATGATCTTTTGAAGAAGAGAACAATTATTTAATGATTAAGTTAAGTAGCAGGTTAATCTCTCTTTAAGGTGTAAAATAAATTGTGTGCTTTCTCGTTTTTGTAGGTCAGTTGGAAGAATATCGTAAAAGAAATGTTCCCCGAAAAAATGATGAGTACTAGTTTGTACTGAACATTACGCCACATGTGTGTAGTACCATTATATTCACTTCTGTATGCAGCGCATATGGTTTTCAACAAATTTGAGTCTATTTTCTTATCATTTTGTTGAATTTAAGACATCACAGTACACAAAAGTTGTTTTTTTTTACTACAGAGTCAACCTTAACCTATTGCTTCTAGAAAATTCTTTCACACTGCAATCACATTCCCCGAACATTATCTTTAAGCTATAATGTATTCGCCTTACACAATCAGAAATGTTAAATGTCAAAATGTTGAATTGTTCTTGAATGCACTTGGTTCATAATACCGCAGGTAGGTGCTAGATAGTATATATTATACAACACCTATGTGGATCCTTTTCATTTGACTGGAGGATTGTTGGTCACATGATATTCCATAAATGTTCTATTGCACGGGAGTGCATTTTTGGTTATATTCGCGTTGCATTTTTGGTTGTTTGCACACTGCATACCTCTCTGCCGTGCGCGTATCCCTGCGTATATCTAAAGTGAAGGCAACTTAGATGTAATCGAGAAGGCTTGACTCCAACTTTAATTTATCTTTTATTTAAGGAGTAAAGCATAATTTGTTGATTATCGTTCTAAAAGATTTTCTTTGACGTTGTATTATTTGTATAATAACGCCACACATTGATAAATTACCCCAAGTATGATATATCTACAACGCAAGAGCGTTCTATCTCACGATTCTATGACACCATAATATGTTGATTATACTCACAGACATTGTAAGCCAAAAGGTCCATGTCCAGTGTTCTTGTTTTCATAATGAGCACATTGATCTACATGCAAAATAAGGACAGTGATATATTTGACAATTGAGTCTCAGTCTACAAGATGGAATATTGAATTGGAATATCACTCTCAGTAAGCATCGTTAAAAGTACTATGTCCCATTTGAAGCCAACGTCAAATTATGTATAACTTTGCAGGAATTATGAATATGTCACGTATGTCCCATCTGTGAATTGTCAACGTTAGCAATGTCCTTGTATTCAAATTATGCAAGGAAAACCGTTTACTTTCTAGACTTCACTGTCAGACACTATTGAGTCACTGACTGACTTCTTTTTTGCATACATAAATGAGCTGTAAAGGGTACATGAGCATTTGCCTACACCAATAACCCATTTCTTGTTATGGCCATAATTAAACTGATTGAATCTTTGCGCAGCACAAAACCTACGACCATTCGGTTAAAGGTACTATGTCCCTTTTGCAGCCAACCTCAAATTCTGTAGAACTTTGCAGGAATTATGAATATGTCATGTATGTCCTATCTGTGAAATTCAAACGTTAGCAGTGTCCTCATATTCAAATTATGCAAGGAAACCTGTTTACTTGCTAGAATTTACTGTTAACACTATTGAGTGACTGACTGACTTTTTTTCTTCTTTGGTAATAAAATACATGAAAAGAGTTGTAAAGGGTACATGAGCATTTGTCTACATCAATAACCCACTTCTTGTGATGGCCACGATTAAACTGATTGAACCTTTGCGCAGCATAAAACGGAAGACCATTCCGTACAATTGTCTGAAAATCAAGACTATTACTTTTTGGGCTCTATAGCCCTAAAGTCGATTTGACAACTAATAGTCGTTATTTTCCCACTTGAAGACATTTTCAAGCCCCACCTTTTTTAGGGAATTTCTAAATTAGTATCATCTTTCAAATGCAGTTGGAATTTAACTTTTTCATTTTTTGGGGCTGCAAATTGGACATAGTACCTTTAAAGGGGTTGAAAATCAAGCTATTTATTAAAGGGATTGCAATCCCAACAGACGATTTTACAACTAACAGTCGTTATTTTCCCACAAAAAAAAGACATTTTCAAGCCCCAATCATTTTAATGGAAGTTCTAAATTAGTATTATCTTTAAAATGCAGGTGAAATTTGACCTTGTCATTTGTTTGACCTGCAAATGAGACCTTTAAAGATGGTTGTATTATTTTACGGCATGCAGGAGTTTTAAACTGTTATTATGAATGATAGTTTGTTTTAAATGTTGATTCGGGATATCAGTTTAAGAAATTGATGACTGTACAATGAAACATTTCAATTATAACTGGGCATTTTAAAAAAAACTATAAAAACAATGGCATTTTGATCTAGACTTCATTTAGCAACTGAGAATTGGTATGCTTCCTCTTACCTGATCCCCTTAAGTAGGTACATACGGTTCCTATTTGATAGAAGAAAAGGTAGCAGCATTACCCTTTTATCAGACCATTAGATAATATGAATCATAATTGCTTTCACTCCAGTGAAATGTATGTACATTTACCTACTACCAACAGCGTATTGATTATTAATAGAAACATTATAAATGATTTGTATTCTGCTAGCGTCCGTATCTGTCACACACCATCTCTACGTGTCTATTCCGTTGTTCGTGTTATAGCTTTATCTACAGTTATAGTTGAATATATGTAACATTTTGTATATTGATGATTACCACAATAAGCTAGGTGTCAAATTTATTATGTTATTGTTTTAAATACATTCTTTGGTTTCAGCGTTTTGATTAAGATACCATAGATGCACTTAATAATAAAGTAATGAAAAAAAAATAATTTTAACTATTATTAGTAGTAGTGGTAGTGGTAGTAGTAGTAGAAGTAGTAGTAATAGTAGTAGTAGTAGTAGTAGTAGTATTAGTAGTAATATTATTATTGGTAGTGTTCTTACCATTGTTATTGTTATTTTAATTATTATCATTATCAGAACTATAAAACATTCAATACTCTCATACCTCGGGTATCCATTTCAAGAGGACACAAACCTAAAACACACGCGTTTCCTGCAATCAAAGATATAAACCAAGATTGTTACTCAAAGATTTTCCCCAACATTTGCCATGTTTCTGAAATACATGAAATACGTGATCAAAAGTGCAAATTGCCAATGCGTTAATATCAGAAAATGTGTTGTAACTGAATTAGATATCATAAGGAGGCTCATTCCAAATCAAATGATAACATAAAAGCGACATTTCTGTAGGTTTGAAATAAGTTGCGGTTTAACCGCAGAATACCCAGTCACGGAGCCATACAATGTATTCGGTTAACGTAAGGCTAGAGTCGTGGTCATGCAAGGTCACACAGGGTAATGGTTAAGGTTACGGTTACGATTAGGGTGGTTGGGGTAAGGGTAGGGATTGTGAATAGGGTTATTGTCTGGGATAAATAGGCCCCACCATCAGGGTCATGGTAAGGGTTACGTGGGTATTATGCAGTTGTTCCTCAAATGCATTAAGCGATTTTTTTTTAGAACGGACGGATGAGCTCGTAAAATACATACCTCCAGAACATGTGACTCGAGACACCTCGGATGCATTGCAGTACTCATGAGATTCAACTCCTACCCCAGGACAGTCGAACAATCTAGATTCATTCCCCGTGCACTCTACATGGTCGAGTGTGACGTCAACATGACTGCCATCTGTAATATGCGATGTAGTAGTGCTTCGTGCGCTTCCCAGTCCCAGACTTCTGCAGGCAACGTCAGCATCGTTCATGTCCCAAGAGTAACTACATACAGATCTATGTTGGCCGTTGTAGTAGTATATTACTACGCCATCCAAGATGCTGGTTCCATCCGTCAGATAGATGACTTCGTCTTAGGGTGGAATGAAGGAGACAAATACGAAACATGGATGATATAGTGATTCAGTAATAGAGTTTAGTAATAAATTGCATAGTAAATACGGCCGTCCAATGAATGATATACTACGCAGCCTACCATTAAATATCTGTATAATATTTACCTTCTGTTGAACACTGAACGCCAGCACCGTCGTCAAAGCAGAAGTCCATCGTTTCGAATTTTGCATCTGGGCAGTCGAAGATGTTGTTTTCTCTCCCCGTGCAATGTGCATCCGACAAATGTATGTTATTTATAACATATCCGAATTCAGCTTTATCAAATGCCTTCAATGCACCAGCGAATCTTAAACTTCTGCAAACGACGTGTGCGTTGTTTAGGGTCCAGTCTTTCCCACAGGTTATTCCCCAGTTTGACTTTGCGAAAACCTCTACTCTCCCTTCACTGCTATTCCTTCCCCCAACCAGACGAACTATAATGGCAATTATGAAGGAGTAATTATGTTAAATGTTTACACCTTGTATCATTCTCAAAAGTTATAGTTGCATTGTATATACGATACATATTACACGATATTTCGATTTTTGAAGGACGACTATCAACATGTGCAGAGTTGGAAAATGTCATGCAAACTATGGGTGATATCATAAAACCAAACATCGTGGATTTGCCCGTAATTTTTAACTTCAATATCTAAAGTAAATTAAATGTATGGCACATGAATGAATGATAGCAACTTACTCCCAGTTGAGCATCGGACCATGGCGAAACGGGTAGAATTGCACTGGTAATTACGAAGCCTTGACCACGAACATTCAAGTATACTGGATTCATTGCCATTGCAACTTATGCTATTTATGATATATTCTGGGGCTCTCTTGGAAGTGGTAGCATGTTGGTCGGTATCCAGAGCTGTACCTATTCCTAGGTATCTGCAGACAACATGTCCGTTGTTGATGTCCCAGCGATCATCACATACTGATCTCCAAGAGCCATGGTAGAACACCTCCACGTAACCCTCCCAAGGATATTGGCCTTCAGACAGACGAACTATAGGGTATAATTTAAATGGTTACATCGATATACACTTCAGCCATACAGTTCCCTTTAAACAAATTACCACTGTTTTTGTCCTATTGAAATGATTTTGATGATATGGTTTATTCTTGATATACAGTGCACATAACAAAAGTGTACCCTACTTTGGTAGCTCCTAATTAAAACTTCATAACCAACATGACTTTGAAATC
Organism: Hemicentrotus pulcherrimus; assembly: GCA_003118195.1. Lineage (NCBI taxonomy): Eukaryota > Metazoa > Echinodermata > Echinoidea > Camarodonta > Strongylocentrotidae > Hemicentrotus > Hemicentrotus pulcherrimus. The sequence goes on along the minus strand of BEXV01000617.1, from coordinate 119,116 downwards.
GTTGTCATGATAAAGCTTAACTTTTTTACTGTCAAATGATACCCTATTCATAATATTTCTGTCACAGTGTCTTAAAAAAGTATTGTCAAAATTGCATCGTACAAAGTTTTGACTGATGGAACGAATATGGGTCACATCATATGCATGTGCTTCTTTGGTCTTAAATCCTTTTAGAAGATACATTTGGCCTCGTGATTGTGTACTTCATTGATATGATGCAATGTATCTATGCTTTCACATAATTTTTTTTCACTCCATAGAATAACCTTTTTATTATTTTGAACATCCTACTAACTTCTTGCCTCATGTTATATAAGTTCTCTCTGATCACTTGTCCGGTGCTTTATCTCTAATACCGGTTTCGTAACCTTTCAAAACATCAAATATAACATCACAAATTAATTTCATCCATTTTGTATCACTCAATGAGAACAGTTACCTCGAACAAGAGATGCGAATGAAGTCAAGGTTTTCATCATAATGAAGAGAATTTCATATTTTTTGCTTTTAAAAGTATTTCCTTGTTTTTTTTTTTAGTTGATATCAACAGCATTGCTCAGTTTTCAACTGCCTAATAGTCAATGTTAATAAGTGAGCAATTGTGTCTGGAATGAGATTACACAAACATAATGGCTTTTGATCCACATTCACTGCTTGAGCCCAAACTGGAGGATTTTGACAATACTTTTTGAAAAGCCTGCTGCTCAATCATCCGTGTTTATGAATATGGTATCATTAGACACGGTATACGTTACCCTTTACTATGATATATAAATGGTTTGTTTTATTGAAAATCATCTCGCAGCCCGAAGGCTAAATTGTGTGACTTTTTAAAAATCGATAAAAAAAATTACACTACAATAAAACATGTGAAATCAGACATTAAAAGATATAAATTCAAAATTTGTTCAATTACTCCTTTTGAATCTTGCTTGTCTGCTATATCCGCCTGTATTTTTTTATTTATTTTTTTGAAAGACGTTGTTATTATACTCTCATAATGTTTCTGCTACCATCTGCGTTAAAAAGGAAACATTCTTATTTATACATTTGTATATAACTTACCAAAAGATTTTTAGGTGAGCCATACAATGTTAACAATGTCTGTTTTGTTCATCTTATTAATACTTTTCGTAATGTCAATGTTGCAATGCATACTTTTATCTTTTTATCGTCAATTTGTACGTAATTTTTAATTGTTGGCAAGATCCCCTTCTCTTCTTCCCCTTCTTTACTTCTTGCCGCTCTCTCTCTCTGTCTCCTTCATCTCTCTCTCTCTCCTCTCCTCTCCCTCTCTCTCTCTTTTTCTCTCTTTCTCCATCTTTTTATCTTTCCTTATCTGTCTCTTTCTTCACTATATCTCTCGGCCTCTTATCCTTTCTTTCTCTTTTTCTCACTTTCCTTCCCTCTCTCTTCCTCTTTTCCTCTCCTCTATCTCTCTCTCTCTCTCTCTCTATCTTTCCCTTTTTAACCTCTTTTCTCTACATCTTTGCTTCTCTTTTCCTCACTTTGAATTTATATGTTGTTGAGGTACATATTCCTCTTTTCCTTCGTATTTTTGCTTTTGTTTTACATTTGGTACAAAATTTAGTATATCTAACTGCGATGCATGATTCAATAAATACCATACCACTACCAGATTAAACCCTACTGCCACAATCAGTTCATGCAAAGAGGTATAAAAAAAATTACCCAAATTAAGGGGCATCAGTGAAAAAGAAAAAGTTATGAATAAGTAAGTCTGACTTTATTGTCAACAGTGTATATTAGAACAGGCCTTGAGCCAGTCAGATTCATACAGACACATTGCCAGACTAACTAAAAACCAACTACGAATCCATTGATTCTTCTTCTTCTTCCAATGTAGTATATCCCTCTATAGTATCGTCGTACTTTGTGCAGAAAAAAAGTTGCGCGGTCGCAGGAACACGTGCAAGGGAAGTGCAGTGACGGACAAATAAGAACAACTTGAAGCTAATGTGCAAGTAAAAAAAACAGCATCTGTCACTTAGCGAAGAGTGACTGAAGAGAGGCGGTTCTTGAAGACCTCCATAGACGGGGCCGACACCGCTGTAGATGGGAGAACATTCCAAAGACAGACCACACTTGGAAAGTAGCTGTGTTGGTAGACAGAGATTCTGCAGTTCTGTTGTCTTAACTGTTGGTGATGTCCTCTTGTCCTTCCGGAAGATGTATATAGGTAGGGTTGAGCCGCAGGAATGGCTACGAGGCCATTCATAATTCTATACAGCATGATAACCTTACTGTGGGCTCTTCGTTCGAAGAGAGTCTGCCATTTCAGCTTCTGGAGCATCGTGGTGACGCTGCTCTGTTGGCCGTAATCGGATGTTACAAAACGGGCAGCTCTCCGTTGGACCATTTCTATTTGAGATGTGAGTTCAATGGTGTGAGGGTCCCATACTGTAGAGGAGTACTCCAGGGTCGGTCTGACATATGTCTTGTAGGCTTGCTCCTTAATTCGTGGAGGACATTTCTTTAGGTTACGTCGGAGGAAACCAAGAGTGCTGTTGCTCCTCTTGCAGATATTTTTGACATGAGGTTTCCACTTTAAAGTTCAATGGAAAGTGACGCCTAAGTACTTTGCCTCATCCACAGTGCGAAGTGTTGTCCCATGAATGGAGTAAGGGATAGAAGCGAGGATGTTTTTACGCTTGCTGGAAATCCTCAGCACCTCACACTTCTCAGTATTTAAGGACATGAGCCACTTTCGCTCCCTTTCCTGTATATTGGTAAGATCTTGATGTAGAGCTTCGGTGTCATCCTGGGTCTTGATGGATCGGTACAAAAGAGCATCGTCGGCGTAGAGGCGAATCGATGATGAAACGCAGTCAGGGAGGTCATTGATGAAGATCAAAAAGAGTAGAGGTCCAAGGACAGTGCCCTGGGGCACTCCTGAAGATACGCTTTTCGTGATGCTCTAACCTCCTTCAAGTGCCACTTGTTGGGTGCGTCCTTTGAGGAAGTTACGGACCCAAGACAAGAGCTGGCCTCTGATACCATAATGCTGCAGTTTCAGGAGAATGCATGGTCAGGATTCATGGCCATGGATGAGGCGGGGGTTGAATGTGGTGCCCCTTGATACTGCAATTATCCTTTCTATCCAAGAAGGCACATACATGTAAAGCTATTGTTTGCAGTGGTTAGTAGAAGGCATATTTCGTCTGATGGAAAACTTATGGGGAAATTTGCATTCTTGAGAGGGTTATTTATCTATCTTTTTTATTTATTAAAAAAAAACAGGGTAGCCCATTCGACAATAAGTTGGTCTCCCATGGAGCCCTGTGATATTATACAAATCAAAGCATAATTGAACGATCAACATAATCATAAACATAATATAGAATCATAAATGAAAAGAAAGAAAAAAAGAAAAAAAGAAAAAGAAGATGGCAATTCTCTAAATAACAGAAATAACAAACATTATGTAAAAATTAGACTAATATGAAAAACATTGGGAGATATTGCATGTGGCCGAATGGCGGACGCAATAAAAAAAAATAGACATATGAACATATGTACAATGACCAGAGTAACGTCGGGAATGAATTTAGAATAATCATTAAGATTACTGGTAAGAGCTATGAATTAAGCAATGCTTCTGTAAGTGAAATTTAAAGGAATTAAGGGTATCTTTTGTTCTTACTTCAATCGGCAAATTATTCCATAGGAAAGGGCCGTCGTAGCATGACGAATGTTTACGATATTCGGCATCGCATTTAGGGATTGCGAGATCACGTCAAATAGATTGCCTCGTATTCATTTTGTGGACTTCACTGTGTTCTTTGAAGAAATTGTCAAAATAACCAGCGGGGTTAAATGAAAATATAATCGTGCTTGAAGCTTTGTTTTCTATTTTTCCACACATCTTTAAAATAAACCCACTTCTGAATAAATAAACATTTTGTGTTTTAAAAAAAGGATACGTAATCAAATGAAAGTGATACAACACTCCTTACTTGTTGAATTCATACATGTGGCTGACGCCCTGATAGAAATCCCGCACTCATTAAATTCGTCAGCGAAACTGTGCGGACATTCCTCAAGAGAGGACTCGTTCCCCGAACATCGAAAATCAAACAGAACGTTCGTAGTCCATGGTAGATACGATTTGTGTTCCATGAATAAGCCGCTGAAGCCTAGGCTGCGGCAGGCTACCTCGGCATCCCTGGCATCCCAGTTATGATGGCAGATATTTCCCCAGGATCCGTTCAGAAAGACCTGTACTATTCCTTCAGTTGGCAATACATTGTCTTCATCACCGACAAGTCGTACTGCCCACTCTGTAGTAAAATATCAAAGCAGAAATGACTCGGTGATCTGACATTTCATCACCATTGCTCTGGGCTCTAATTTATCAGATGTATAGGCTTTGGTTAGCAATAGGGCTTTAGCTTAAATTTCGATTTAGGATTAGGGTTACGTTAATGTTGATTAGGATTGAAGTTTAAAAATTCAGTTAGTGATGAAAATTAAGGAGTAGCAATCTTTCAAAGAGCATGTCTCGTAGACAAAGTAGTTCAATGTTAAATATTGAGGTCTGAAATCAAACGGCACTAAGAATCAAACACGGGCCTAGTCAAGGTGAAGGAGAAAACCCCACCCCCGCTCATTGGCCCCATGTTGATCTTAGATCCCCCAAAAGACAAGCAAATAGGTGATTCAAACACAGAAATAACGATAAGAGACACAATAACATCATTTATGAAAAATAAACTGTACACCAGATCTCCAGTCTCAAGAGAGATGTAATGTAATTCATTTCAATATGTCGGTCAAACTAGTTGATACATTATTTTAGTATGGTTGAGTTAAAAAAATGTACATAACTGCTGAAATTGGTGAACAGAGCAACAGCACCAACATCATACTTATTGTACTTGTTCATATAGCAAATATATAGGATGATCTATTCTTTAAAGACCGTTAATACTGCTGGGCCAGAGGGGATTAGACCACACAGCGAGGTCACTGACAGGTGGCTATCTAATTAACTCAGCTCTCAACTAACATAAGAAAAAGAGGATCATGGGGGACCAACAGGCACCGATTTGGGAAGTTTTCTATATAGAGGGAGCAAGTAGCTACAAGTAGGACGGTTGAGCTTTAAAGGCATCTGTCTTAGTAGCCCCTCCACCTTTCCAGTATGCGTTGGGGTACCCACTGTAATTAGGTTTAGATCGCATTGAACGCGTGTAATCATTATACTTTCTATGCTTCCATCTACATTATTAAATGATGATGAATACACCATACTGGTAATATGTCAATGATTAAAAGTGATAGTAACTATAACAAAAATTTAGCCTAAACAAAGACCCTCTGTTAATAAGAAAAGTAAAGATATTGGTACTTGAGAACTGACAATACATTGAACATGTTTACCAAACTCGATTGATATTTCAATGTAACTATGGTAACCTCAAACTTTTCTCCATTTGTCGATTTAGTTTAAAATTACTTTTCCTTGTTGATTAAGTTTATATACCATTATGTTTTCATATAATGATCCTTGTATGAACGGATAACATAATATTTGAGAAAATTCTGTACATCCGACTTAAAGGAAAGAAATGTAGAAAAATAACTTACCAGCGGTGTTGTTTCGATCAGATGGAAAGGCAGCTGTTGGTTTTCCGAAATTTAGAAATACAATAACTAAAATCAAACGAACTGAGACTGTTTTGTGGAAATCCATGGCCATCGCTTATTTTACCAAGTATCGGGAGCTCAAGCTAATAGAGAGATCTTGATGAGCCCAAATCCAGTATGACGTTTAAAGGAATCCAAGTACGATGTACATGTATATTTAGATGCTACACCACAACGACCAAACTTATTTGCAACGGCAAAGTTGAAGAAGATATCCGCTCCAATTTACACGATCCAAAGTGTCAATTATATTCTTAATGTAGACATAAATAGTAAAATAAATACAATTACGATGCTCAGAGAAATATGGCTACACCTTTTCTGCCTCCCCTTTTCTGTACATTAGTCTACACTTAATTGATCTTTAATATTAGATGGCAATGTGATACAAAACTGACCTCCATACAAAACTTCTGACAAATCACCACAACTGTACTTGGTATGTTATTTCGTTTATTGTTCTCTAAATGATGATGATACATTCATTTAAAGCAATAAACCAACTATAGCTTTTTAAAGTTAACTCAGAAAAGTTAAACGCGGACACGAATACCTTTTAGATTCTTTTAATATTTCACAAGCTATATTGCTAATTGCTAATAACGACCTTCACTGTGGAACAAACATTTTATCTATAAATATGAAATTGACCGATGGGGAAGAAGATGTGACAAATTTCAGTCAAGATTCTGAGAGATAATATTTTGTATGTGGGTGTGTATGGTTGTGTTTGTATGTCTGTGTGTGCGTGCATGAGAGAGTGAGATATATATATATATATATATATAAAGAAATGGCCAAATTTTAGATATCGAGAAAGATAAGGGTTGAGTGAATTACAAATAAAGAGGAGACGACAGTTTTGGCAATTGTGATTTTTCTTCAGTTTGCTATCGCTGAAATTTATTGCGTGATAACTACACATGTTCATACCCATGGCCGAAAAATCATTAAGCATTCGGAAAACATTCGTTTGGAAGCAAGAAGCGAAACAAAACAACAAATGAATAAAGGATGTCGTAATGGAACTGAACAAAGGGACGACGCAAACGGCGACGGTGCTTTAGAAAGCTGTGTGCTAAATAGAGGTGGTTTCAGGTGGGAAAGAAACATCGTTGAATAGAAAGATGGGGAAGAAGATGTGACTAGATTTCAGTCAGGATTCTGAGAGACACAATTGTGTGCAAGAACGAGAGAGAAAGAGAGAGAGAGAATGCCCAAATGTTAGAAAGCGAGAAAGATATGGGTTGAGTGCTTTACAAAATTAAATAAGAGACGACATTTCTGGCATTTGTCATTTCCATTCAGTTTGCTATCGCTAAAATCCTTCGCGCGATAACTACTAATATTCATACCAATGGCCGTAAAACCATTAATGATTCGGGAAAACATTCGTTTTTAAGCAAGATGCGAAACAAAACAAAATGAAGGATATCGTCATAAAATGCGAAAAGGTGGACGACGACGACGTAAAGTCAAGAAAGCTTTGTACTGAATTGAGCTTGTTTCAGGTGTTAGAGAAACATCGTTGATCAATGATTGACCCAATTTCGTGAGCAGGGAAATTGATGCATGTTTTGTAATTAAATCTCTCAAAGATAATGAATTTGAACTTATTCTGCGTACATTTTCTGATACCTTTTCGCGGTCTTTAGTCTAAATCGATAATATATATATATATCAACCTACCAGTTTCTCATGCGTTTAGAAAGTCAATCATGTGTCCATCCGCACACTTCTCACTCACCCACCTACCCATGCAATCACTCATTTCAATCCATCAATCAAACAGTATTTGTTCGCATTTAATTTCTTCACATTATCTTTGTCAAACATTTGTAGGAAGTCAAACCAGTTCCAAAAAAAACAAAACGTACAACACTTTTGATAATATACTTTAGCTATAACCCCAATGATGACTTGTTTATTGCCTATTGTTATGTAATAATTCTTGTTGATCAAAAGTTTTGTATGCTGGTGTTTACATAATACTTTAAATATGATACGCTTCAGAATCGATGGATGCAAAATTTGTACCCATATGTATATATATATATAAATAACTGACCCTACCAGCATGATTAATGTTAAAGTTTACAACTTTATTCCGCAAGACACTTGATTGAAATAAAGGAAACGCTTTTTCTGCTGAAAATATTTCTTCAATATTAATAATATTGTAATAAAATGAATTTGTAGCTTTTGGTTGAAATTTGCCTGACTTGCATACCTGGTTGCCTGACATAGCAACTGAACATGCAGCAGGTGGTAGATTTCTTTACCTATTATTTATTTGATGCAAATGTTCTGTACTTTAAGTTGAAGTACACCAGGCCAATAAGATAGAAAGACAAATAATAAACTAGCGATAATCTTCTGTTTTTTTTAGTTTTTTTTTAATTCTCACAAAATCAACAAACTGAATGTTCAAGATTACAAATAAATGTTATTTGCCAAACAATTTTGGTAGAAAATGTATACTGGCTGAGTAATGAGCATAGAAATATTATGAAATCAAGGTTAGTAGCCCCGACACCATTTGTGTAGTCCCATATACGTCTTTCAGTGTGCAGTGCTTGTTACTTAATCTACCGGAGTGTTGGCTCAGTCAGTAGAGCGTCCGCCTCACAACCGGGAGGTCGTGGGTTCGAACCCCCGGCCGCGTCATACCAAAAGACGTTAAAAGATGGGATTTGTTGCTACCTTGTTTTGCGTTCAACAATTAGGGATAGAGCAACGTCGATCCTGGTGCTGCTCACTGGCTTCCGGGCTCACGATCAATTGGGCAAAAAGAATTTCCGTTTCGGTTTAATACAATTTGGAGTGGACTATTAGGCTATTATTATTATTGTTATTATTATTAGACTGGGCCATATTTATTACGATTTTGATGACTCCAGAACTTTGCAGTACACACCAATACTTATATGCTACATGATCAACTTTTTTCTGATCTATTCAACATCTTTTCTTTCACGATGCAATCGGATGACCAGAACCCACCTTTATCTTTAAACAAATGCATGTCTATTACATTATTCGACTCGACTCCTCGCATAATGTATATCTTCTTGAGAAAAAGAAGAAGAAATTACTTTGAAAGAAAAACATATTATCACCACTTCTTGCCTTTTCACAAACAGGAAATAAGTGTAAACATATATCACGCTTTCATGTAAAGACACATCGTCAATTTTCAGGGTGCTTTTAAAAAGCATTTTTAAATTGGTATGTGTTTGAATATATTATTTGAAATGCCAGCGACAGGAAATTGTCTAAAACACTCAAATTCAACTTTCTAGTTGCGCTTGTATGCATCATGTATACATACTACACTCCATTAAAGATGGCCTTGAATTTGTTTGATTAAGGAGAGTACTTGGTTTTATCCGAGAAGCGATGATAAAAAGCAAATAACATTATGACTATATGCATACAAATTGGAAGAGAGGATTCGAGAAAAAAAATTAATGGAAGATTGGGCGATGGGGTGGGGAATAGATGGTGGGAAGTAGAAATGCACAACAATACTGAGGACCTGTTAAAGATGATGTCAATCACGCAAAAGGGCACTCTTCATAACCACTTAAAGACCTTAACATTTTACAAGATCGTGAGAAAGCAAAATTCTTTCTTTCTGTCAGTACCCTTGTATACACAAATTTTGCATTGCTGGGTTTCAAAGAGCCGCAGATAATGTTTCAAGTGATAAACGATATCAGACTTTTCTCACGATTCAATAATTGTTGTATTTTTTTTTTTTTTTTTTTTTTTTTTTTTGCAGTATCCTGGCACAGTAGCAATTTGTCTCGTGGTTTGTGAAACGATCGATACAAAGGGAAACTTGAAGATGGTGGAAAACACAAAAGGAGAAGGGCGTTGAAATTAGAATAGTCTAGCAAAATGCATATTGGTAAATCAAATTAATTACTGTATTTTGGGAAAGAAAGGGAGATAGGGAACATGTATGTGTATTGCCTATGCGTGTTTGTATTTAAAATAAATTAGTACACAAAGAGAGGAAGAAAATAAATCTACTATATACAAGCAGGATTTTACAAAAGGGGTGAAACTGGCGAGATTAAGAAGAGCTTATAAACACAAAGTACGTCTATTGAAATACAGCTTGAGGGAAATAAATGTTTTAGATATTGGTAGGTGTCCACTCTAAACATTTCGGGGTGAAATTGTCTAACAAGAAAGTAATGATGTGTCCAATAGATTATTAGGCTATTATAGACCCATCTATGGTGATGTTGCTTATATGATTAAAGGTGATCGTGACTGGGTACATAACGTTTTTCAAAGGGATACAAATATACCATCGTGTGGTAACAATTTTACCGAATATTTGTATAGTTTATATTAGTTCAATTGAAGATTTTCATGTACAAAGTAAAAATATTTCATCTCCCTTACAATATGACGTCTTAATTAATCTACCGAAATGCAAATAATATTTGACAACTTGATTTATTTTATCATTATTATTTAGGAAACGTTTATTACGTATTTGTATCAATTTACATCCCAATCTCTGTAGAAACATACACCTTTGCTTACAATATATCTTGAAACCAGATTTGTGATTTCCAACTACGGCAGCAAATATATAGCAGTGGAAGCCATGCCACTTCTGGGTTCTATCATAAATAATTCCGATGCCTTTCACAAACAAAGATAATAAGCAAATATTTTCAACATTATAAATCATACATAATTCATCGATACATACAGGCATTGGGATTATGGTCTTCAAATCAATCTCATACAAAATAGATTTTCTGACTGTAATGGTACGTGATGAAAACTCAAATCTCTATCAGTTCTCACTTATCTCCGTTTATTTTTACATCATTACTGGAAAAGGTGGGAAATGATATGATATAAAGTTTGTACTCAAAAGTCAAGTTATCTCACGTATCATGTTGATATGAAAAATGTATGAAATTGAAAGCACTTGGACCTAAAATAGTGAAATACAAGGAGGAGACAATTTTCTTTTAATTGTAATATTGGTTATGGTTTACTGCAGCTTGAGTATGATCATAGAATAGGTTAGGGTCATGGAGTGAAATATGATCGCACCTTGTGTTTGTTTTTCTCCCGATATTTGAATTTATATTGGTTCAAACACCTTGTAGAGATATTTATTCAGTGTATGTGAACATAAAATGTTGGTTCTTGAACGTGGAGCCTTTCTTATATTAATCGTTGTTGTGTTAAGCGCAACCCGCTCCAAAATTTATGAAACGATTTACGACTTGAGCACGGATCGCTTCGATTCTTGTCATGCCTATGTCGTCGTTGATAAGTTTAAATTTCAAACTGTTGTTTACAACTTTACATTGTACATACAACGTATAACATTGTTCAGAAAGTGTTTTGCAATGTCACTCATAGGATAGGGGAGAGGATTGCTTAATTTGTTTTCTCTCCCTGTCGTCTTTATCACCCTTCATATCATCTTCTCTATTTCTCTCTCTCTCTTTCTTTCTCATTTTCGATCACTTTCTTTATTTCTCTCTCCATCATATTCTCTCTCTTTCTGTCTCTCTCTCTCTCTCTTTCTCTCTTTCTCTCTATTTTTCTCTGTCAGTCTTTTTTTTACTGCAAATCGACCGGATTTTCCTTCCAGTCAACATTTATTAAATAAACAACCTTTCTCTCTCTCTCTCTCTCTGAATGTTTTGAGAAAAACTTGATTTTTGTTAAGAGTTGTCAGGGTTAGAGTGACTTTTATCAAACATCATTTTTTTTTAAATTTCACACCTCAAAGCAAATAAAAGACTAAACAAGATAATGTCCGCGAGCGTTATTTGAGCGATAAATGAAAGTTAATTCATTGAATAATGAATCATCTCACGCAGAAGAAGCGGATGCTTACACTCACTTTCTTTGTATTATCTTTCAAAAGATGTCCCTTTCAGTAACAAAGAAAACATATGTTGTATAAAAGATGTAAATGTGATCGCATCTGCACAAGTGTGGGATGAAGATGAACCGCTGAGTATTAGGACTTCTGAAACACCAGAGAACTGGAGGCATCTCGTGATATGCGATTGATTTGACTCTCAAGGTTCGCGATCGGGTGCGGGTGAGCACATTACACAGATCAATCCATATATTTCGTTCATTCTTTTCGTGAAAGAGATGATTGTTTCAAAATCCCCGGGAGTCACATACTTGCAAATTGAGATTCGCTGGCTATTTATTGATCTAAGGTTGGTGTTTCTATTCGACGGAAATCTAAAAACATGGAATTGGATAACTATATATGTAAAACCCCAAATTAAGTTTGCAATTCTAAACAGCCATATATAGACAATATGATATTTAAAACCATAAGCGCACGAGACGGTCTTTCCTGACCACTAATTACGCAAAATTAATGCTTTATTTAATTAAATACATACCAAAGCAAGCATTGAACACTAGCTACAGATAATGACGGCTGCGCCCCGAGTTTCCAAACAAATGTTCCGTAGGTACTTATTTGTTTGTGTAGATTGTTATGCCAAATTTCAGTCAATTTCAGACGAATTGGTAATCTTTCGCTAGGCCATTTAGCAACCTGCTTCAAGGGGTTGCGTGTGTGACTGGAGATTGCGCCTGTTCATTTATATGTTATTCCTGAATGTCGTTAGATGGCGTATTCGAAATAACGCATCGTGTGACCGGATCTAAGTGTCAAAGGCAAATGTCTAGCTTACCCGCTAGGTCCCTGTATGGACATCACAAAACATCAAGGGCCACTGGCTCCTCATAATTATTTCATATTTCTTACCCAGTTGCCTTGAAACATTTCTTCTTGTAAGCTGTCTTGATTGAACCTGGGCGTTTGTCGAGATAATCCCTGAAACAGCTCTTCCAAGCTAAATGGGTATGGAATTTATTGTGACAGCATGGGAAAGTACCGACAACAAAATGGTGTAGGTTTGTTTATTTGTGAAATGTACTGCTAGTCGAGCGTAATCTGCAACATGCGTAGAATTGTCCTCGATTAATCGCGTACAATGTTTAAATTTAAATTAATACATCTCTTCCAGGAAACAACATGGATAGTCTAAGGGTACGTGCTGTGGCACTCACGCTATTTGGAATATGTATTTTGAACCTGAACGTTGTGGAGCAAATGAGGGCAACTTCGTTGTTGGGTGAGTACCATTATCCTAAAACTGCGGTGCCTGTTCAATCAAGGAAGGTGCCGTTTACAGGCCTCAACGTCTTACCTTTCTCTCACTGATGAGGGCGCTACAGCTTGTGTTGCATTGTGCTTGTCATGTTTCATTCTCTCTCACTCTACCCCCACCTCTTTCGTAATATTACGTAATAGCACATGACCTAGCATCATTAAATGAACCTGCACGCGTCATCAGGTATGCTCTTTTTTATTTCATTTTTCAAAATTTATTTTGAAGAGGGTTAGAATAAAAATATGCTTATAGACTGTTTAAAAATGTATTTCAATGTATGTTTGTTTCTTCCCTATATATCTTTTGTTTTTCTTGCATAGGTACGAAGGATAAGAATGTGAGACTTTATGATTTTGAGGAAACCGTCGATCCGTCTGAAGGAATCGTTGATGTATATATTAACGGTTCCTGGGGATCTATCTGCGTCAATGACTGGGACGTAGTCGATGCGTCAGTAGTCTGCGTCAGTCTAGGTTTCACCGAGGCGGTGAAAGCACATTACCTATATCGTGCATCCATTAAAAAAATGTGCAACGTGCGATGCTCTGGCAATGAGTCAACTATCTTTGATTGTCCCCATAGCATGCCAATTGAAAATAATTTTCTTCCTAACGCCGCGGCTTGGTGCTTGAACGATACAAGTGAGTCAATTGATTACATCGAAATACTAGGCATATGCTTTTAGCAATGAATAGGACTCTTTCAGAGTTTACTTCATGTTAAGGCCCTTTTTTTAAAAGTTTTTTATTTAGGCGTCTAATATTTGTCTGAATTTGATGTTTGTTCCTTTGTATCATTGTTAAAGAGATTCATTTCTCTTGCTTTTTAGACGGAATTAAAAATGTAAAATATTATTATATATATATATATATATATAAGGCTACCAAGTGGTACAATAAATCAGCGTATTCAATATCTTTAGCGCAGTTCCCGGATTACTGAAATAAATTGTTTTCGCATTTCTCAGTCATCCGGGAAATTCAACTATCGATATCGATATCACACAAAAAAGAGCCATATTTACCGAGTTAAGGCCAATTTTGTTATTTCGCTAGTCAGCCTGATATAGATAATAATTATAGTATTATGGTCTTGTTTTCGTGTGATACCAGGATAAATTGCTCTCGCTTAAATAATGTTGGACCCATCTCCGACTCATTCAATATTTTCATGGCTCGAGCAATATATTCTTGTATTACACTCAAGTCCGTCCATTATTATATAATTATTATTTCCCTGAAATAATCAGTGTGGAAGCACATATTTAGCGTTATGCCTAGAGTATGACTCATGACCACACTTGTGTCGAAATTTGTTTAAGGGTTTATTAAATTATCCTAATATTCTAAGCGTTTATATGTTCCATAACTTCAGTCACAGTTTCTCGGATAGTCAAATCTTATTTCATTTGAACATTTGTAATAGTTAATCACGCCTCTATTGTCTATTAAACCTCAATATTTTATGCTTATAAACATGCTTTTTCTGAAAAGTTCGTCTCAAAGGGGGCAATTACCCCTGGGAGGGTACCGTAGAAGTGTTCCACCACGGATCCTGGTGACCAATCTGCGATGATCACTGGAGGTTCACAGAAGCACAGATTGTATGCAGAGAGCTAGGACTGGGCATAGCAATTGCAACCGATCAAGGTCTCGTGATGCCAAAGACCACCCAAGAGGGCGTCCTGCGTGACTTACGATGCAGAGGGGATGAATCAACTATATTCCATTGCCCGGGTTTCAGTTTAGGTTTTCACAAGTGCAATTCTACTCGTAGCGCCTTTGTAAAATGCTCATCTGGAGGTGAGAAATAGATTTAAATGATTTCCGTATTCTCATAGGTTCTTGCTGTAGATACTGAATATCATGTTTAATTCCATGTTGTTTATCATTTACTATAGGCTATCAGTATTTTATATTAAAAATGGGGTGTACGTAAAGACATGATACGATATTAAAGACTAAACTTGTAATCATTATATACAGTTATATATATATATATTATATATTATAGAGATGTCATGGTTTAGTTGATGGTAATTCGGACTATAAAGGATAACAAGCATCGGGCTTAGAATCATTTCCTCGCCACTAACGTTATGTGGGAAGTTATTAATCTACAATTGCCACTCTCCTCTAGGTAATGTAATATCCATGAGTTCCAAAGTGTCTCATCAGCTCAGGTAAAGCCGGTGTATTAATAGCGATTAGAGACATTAAAGCACTGTATTAATGTTATTTCTATTTTAGTGTTGTACTTAGATGTTTATGAATTTGATTACATGTTCTTTGGAACGGACGTCCTAGCATATAATTCATGTGTATTTTCTTTGCAGTTCGCCTAGTTGGGGGTCAAAATTCAAGTGAAGGGAGAGTGGAGGTTTTCTACTAGTCTTCATGGGGATTCATATGTGGTGAAAGTTGGCCCTTGAACAACGCTCATGTAATCTGCAGAAGCTTGGGCTTTTCCCATGCAACAAAGGCATATGGAAGGCCACAGTTTGGACCCGGTCCACGCACTGCCCACTTGACTGGTGCTTCCTGTACAGGGAAAGAATCTAATATCTTCGATTGCCCCGGTGTTCATTTCGAAACATCCAGTGTATGTTACGTATTCGACGGTGCTGGTGTTTCCTGCTCTTCTGAAAGTAAGTCTGTTCTTCCTATGAACGTTTTTCTATAAGATACATTTTTTTTTATAGTAGAGGTAGAGAAAGAAATTATTTAGAAGCCTTGTACAAAGTATTTAGTCTTTAATGTATTTTTATAGTAATAAATTTGTGTTATCATCATGTTCTGCTTTTAGAAATTATGTTTAGTCTGAGTCATTGGCATTTTTCATCCTAGGTGATCCACAAGTTTATAAATCTTGCCCCAGATTTTTTTTCTGGAATTCTTCGCGATCATGTAAGTCATTACAGTAAAATCAAATACCAGAACAGGAGAACAATCGAAAGTACCTGGATCATGTTGAATGGGATATAAAACTGTAAACGTCTTCTTTTTTAAAGGTGAATTCTTTTTTGATCAAGGCAATATGAAATCCTGATTCCTTAAAGAAATTGGACCCCGTCCTTGCATTGTGGCAGACGTTGTCCTCCTTGATAAGAAAAATTAGAATGGTCACTAGCCCCGTGAATCCATTCGTTGTGCCATGTTATCTTGATTTCTTTCCAAGAGCAGATGAAGCCGCATACCTTGTCAATGGGAGCAACTTTCTGGAAGGCAAAGTGCTGATTTACTCCAACGGGCAAAGGGGATCTGTTTGTGGTGATTCGTGGGAGATGAACGACGCTGACGTTGTCTGCAGAAGTCTAGGATTTGGCCATGCACATAGCATTTCCACATCTACCGTATCGGAGGGAGCCTCTGAGGACATCACAGTCGGTCCACTACATTGCATCGGCAACGAGTCAAACGTATTCGACTGTCCGGGAGCAGAAAACCGATATAACGACAACTGCAACGGTTCAGGGAACGCCAGAGTGGTATGTTCTGGGGGTAGGTATTTTCAATCATAGTAATCTCAGGTAATGAAATGGGATAAACGTTGTTATTTTGGTCTCAAATCGCCCTTTTGTCATTAAAAATCTTCTTACAAATGATTTACATTCGGTTTATGATATCCGACGTATTCTAATATGGATACAAATCTGCTACAATTGCTCAACGTTGTCAATGCGTATATCTAACTTCGTAACTATCCTGCAAAATTTCATGCAGTTACACTTTTTAATAATAATGATAATAGCCTAATAGTCCACTCTAAATTTTATTACACCAAAACGGAAATTCTTTTTGCCCAATTGATCGTGTGCCCGACAGCCACTGAGCAGCGCCAGTTCGATATTGCTTCATCCCTTATTGTTTAACGCCAAACAAGGTAGCAACAACTCCCATCTTTTAACGTCTTTTGGTATGACGCGGCCGGAGTTCGAACCCACGACCTCCCGGTTGTGAGGCGGACGCTCTACTGACTGAGCAAACACTCCGGCTAATGGTAATGGTAATGGTAATGGTAATGGTTATTCCCGCAAGCCTCGATTTGTTTCGTGTTTAATCAACTTCACGATTTATGCATCTTATCATCAACCTATTATACAATCAGAATCATGCAGATAATAGCACTGCTTCTATTTCGGTGGTAATAACTCATGAAAATGATTTTTATTTTCTCTCTCGTGAAGGCATTTAATTTTACCATAAGAGAAAGTATAAGAATATAGAAATGAAATATGATAACATATCATTTCATTTATTTAAACACATTTGTGGCTTACACCCATACATTTACAAAAAATGTCCTTTCTTTGATTACAGAAAATTTCTGTGCAGCAGGTATATGTAGACTTGGACCAGATGGGAAAGGTAATATTCATGCATGTTAGCTTTGAAATCATCATACTTATGACTACTTAAAGGTACTATGTCCCATTTGCAGGCCCAAAAAATGAAAAAGTTAAATTCCAACTGCATTTGAAAGATAATACTAATTTAGAACTTCCCTAAAAAAGATGGGGCTTGAAAATGTCTTCAAGTGGGAAAATAACGACTATTAGTTGTCAAATCGACTTTAGGGCTATAGAGCCCAAAAGTAATAGTCTTGATTTTCAGACAATTGTACTGAATGGTCATCAGTTTTATGCTGCACAAAGATTCAATCAGTTTAATCTTGGCCATCACAAGAAGTGGGTTATTGATGTAGACAAATGCTCATGTACCCTTTACAACTCTTTTCATGTATAATACCAAAGAGGAAAAAGCCAGGCATTCACTCAACTAGTGTCTGACAGTGAAGTCTAGCAAGTAAACGGGTTTCCTTGCATAATTTGAATATGAGGACACTGCTAACGTTTAGATTTCACAGATAGGACAAACATGACATATTCATAATTCCTGCAAAGTTCTACAGCATTTGAGGTTGGCTGCAAAAGGGACATAGTACCTTGAAAGAGAAGGTTGAGTTCTGGGAAGAGGTAAAACATAATTTGTGAGCGTTATCATTGTTATTATGCAAGGGTGGAAGAACATCAGATCAAACATGTTCCTTGAAAAGCATGGCTCTTCAAATGCCTTCATATTCTAAATATGACATAAACTACGTAAAAATGGTGGAGGGGTTCGCCATGTGCTCGTGTAGTCCCATGTACATCATTCTGTGTACAGTGCTTGTAACTTTGCCAAGATTTGGCCAAATTTCTTATCATTTTGATGATTCCAGAACCTTGCAATACACACGAATACTTATATACTAGATGATCAACCTTTTCTGATAGATTCCACACCGTTTCTTTCACAATGCAATCCCATGACCAGAACTCAACTTTATCTTTAAGTTGTTGACATACAAGTTATAAACCGTAATTTATGATAATAAACATATGTTTAGATACTTGAATGTCGAAACAAATGTCAGTTCTTTTTTTTTTTAAAGATCATATTAAAGTCATGGAATTCTACTGACACTACTTAGATTTATGTATACTGTCATGTGCTGCTCACAATGTCCCTATGTGTCTTAATGTTCCACAATACATCACCAACTGCATAAAGCGCGCGTGATGATGCTTGGGTACAAGAACCGAAAATTCACTGACCAAAAGATGGCGCAATTAAAAAAATCATCACCACAATCGGAGGCATTTTCAGATAACGTTATTTTTCACTGCTATGTTCGGAGAATTCCAATCCTATCGAAATAATATTCATATATAAATGTACATATTTTCTTTTTCCCTTCTCCAAGGAACTGAATGCACTTATCTTGCAGAAGCTAACTGTAAATTGTCATTCGGTAAGTTTGAGGTTCCTTGATAACATTTTTAAAAGGGCAAAAGGGATCGAGCCCCAATGGTTTAAGGGAATGTGTTGGATTCTAGGTTTTCTGAAGTAAATATATAATGGAATCATAAAACATCAAACATAGCAGTGTTTTGAATATGAGTTACCTAGTCTTCCTTTCTCCTTTCTCTCTCACTCGCTCTCTCTCTCCCTCAATGATATTTCGGTCATGGTACTGGCAAATGTGTTTTTAGTTAAGAGGCTATCACGTGACACTCTACAGGTTGTTATGTGTGCACGAGCGTTCAACATAACATTTTTTTTGTACAAAAGTGATTTATAATCCATTCTATTCCTTGCTTGTGTCAACTGTTTTCATGGTCTTAAAAAACAGGTGCGTGGCCACGGGGGTCGATTGGGGAGGTCCCCCCCCCCCAAACGGCGATCAAAAAAAAAGAGAAAGAGGGAGGGAGATGTTATTTTAAAATCAGTCCTGGAGCAAGGCTTGAATGGGATCACAATTAACCTAGATTTTATATAACAAATATTGCATGCAAGTCGTTGTTCTATAGATATATTCACCTCCAAATTCATATTTTCCCTCGTGCCTTGATATTTACACCTCGGCATGCGGCTTGGGTAAAATATAACTCTGAAATTTATGAATTTGTCGGTTTTATATAATGTAAAGGTGTTTATATATATTTGTTAATTTGTATATTTTCCCCTCATTTCTCTCTTTTTTAGGTGAGCTTCAATGTGATTGGAATAATAAGAATGATACGGGACTCCATATCTTGGACTGTTTGTGAGTTTACTGTTTGCTTTACTTTGTATTAGACATATTACATATGCAATATGTAATATTACAATTTCAGAATTTGTTGTCATTTCATGCCCGATATTCAAGGGAGGTAAAATAAGGGAAGGTATTGTTTTACGGTTTACTTATACATATATTAAAATTAAAAAAGAACTATACAATATTTTAATTTTGATTATGTTCAAAATATGAAGGCCTTGTATTTCTTTATCGTGTTTTCCCCCCAAAGGTCTTCGGAGGAACATGGATTTATATCAAACTCTTCTAGGCAAAACATTTTACAGCAACAAGTGATTCTCGGATGGGTGTAAGTCTGATGATGTGAGGTTCTACTTGAGGACCCCCNATAATTATAGACATAAAAGAAATGTAATAATATATTTTACATTTCCTACATATTTCATGTGGTTTGTGTTTCGCTTTTTAAAACTATTTTTCATTGTATCTACCATGCATTTCTATAAGTTATCTGTATGTCGTGGATTTGTATAAGTTTATCGCAAACGTTTCTGGTATAGGCCTACTTCTGATATTGCATAGACACTGTTTGAGAAATTAAAAATAATGAAAAACTTTTTTCACCGCTCAGTTATTATTTGAAATTATGCCTCAATTATGCACACGACGCGTCAATCTAAGAGCTTTATTACCTGCGGCAATAGTTCACCTGAGTGTAACTAACGCCGTTGATGCAATGCAGTGTGTTAATTGATTGATCATATCCTAACCTTTTTGTAAGTTTCACTCTCACATGGCGCGCCAGAGACTTCAACAGCCCCTGGTGCAGTCTTGCGTCGTTTTTGTGTCAGGAAAATGACGCTTCAAGTTAACGTTTTCTATATGACCAGTCATTTAAACTTATCGAAATATGTCTGTGCTTTTATCTTTATTGTGGAAATCAACAAGGTATCTCGAACGAAATAACATCATCAGAATCAACGAGCGTTTCTTCTCTTATTTAGAGAATCTGTTTACATTGTAAGTTACTGACCAAATATTTTACATTTTTTAATGACAACTAAGTAAAAAGTTATCGATTTGGTATTGTTTGAGAAGAGACGCGGTACAGATATGAAGTGACGTAACAAAATCGACTTTACATCAAAAAATTGTTCATATCTATGTATTTCAACATTTTAAAACTAAATCGGTTATGATTATAATTCAGTTGTGATTTTCATTCACCATCCTCCCTATTGATCCCAATTGTCGTCCGATATATGAAAAACTGTGAACTATTGACAAGGCAGAAATGAATTTTGTACCACAAATGGAATTCGGCAGTAATGTCTGTTGTCGCTCTTCACGAAAGGGAAATATATAGGCATTCCTAGAATGCTTGAGTTCGTTATCATGGTAACCGGGCTAAAATTGGGGCAAAAATAATCGCAGAGGCCTAAGGGAAAACATTGTTTGTACTTGTGAAGCTATTATTTCTGGGTAGATAAAAGCGTATCAGGACAATTACCCATTGGACAATCACCCTAGATAATTACCACCTAAAAAAAAACTACCCCAATGACAATAGCCCCACGGGAAATTACCCCAAGGATAGCCACCTCCTGAGGATTATTCCCCTTTCCCCCGACCCTAAAAATTACCCCTTGGACAATTACCCCCACCCCAATACCAAGCAAGGACAACCAGCCCCGAGGACGCCCCCCCCCCTCCCCTCTCCCCCTGTTCATTAAAGGGTAAGTCTTCCCTGATAGTAAGTTGGTTTTAATCAAAGCAGTTTTTTTTTTTGGGGGGGGGGATAATGGTCCTCAGGGGTAATTTTCTGGGGGTTATTGTCCTCGGGGGTTGGTTGTCCTCGGAGTGTAATACTCCGGGGTGTAAATGTCCGTGGGGGTAATTATCCCGCTGGTAATATGCCGAGGATGATTGTGTAGGGGGTAATCGTCCTACTACCAGATTAAAGACCATTAGTAGTAGTAGGTTTAGTAGTAGTCAGTAGTGTATGCAGGATTTTTTCAAGGTTTTTTTAAACATTTTTTAATCGGGCCGAAATTTTCGCAACGACTTAGCCAGCCGTTGAATAAGGGGGAGGGGGTAAAAGCACATTTTTTTGAGTGTGTGTGCCCAAAAATTTGAAAATTTTGCCGATCGATATTGGGGGGGGGGGGTAAGGTCTGCTCTTTTGGGTCACCTATTACCACATTTTTTTTTAAATATTTATTTTGTATCATTTAAAGAAGGGGGGGGTAATCCAAAACGTACACATTTAAATTGTTAAAGGGGGGTTCAACCCCCCCCCCCCCCCCCTGCGTACGCCTGGTAGTAGTACTGGTATTTTGTTCTTATTACTATGATTATTATCATTATTGTTGTCGTTGGTCTTCTTCTTGTTCTTTCTCTTCTTGTTTTTGTTCTTTTTATTGTTCCTAGGGATCTTGGGTCAAATATGATCGGGTCCATTTCTGCAGAGATCTTTGCTGGACATTTTAAGCGCCTTGCTACCATGTGAGTAATATCACCAAAATAAATCTCCTTTAATCCACTATAACTTTACAAAGAATAGTGTCTTATGATTTTTTTTTTCTTCAGACAGATACAATGTAAGATACAGTTCATTGCATATTCAAAGATTTATTTTTATATTACAGGCACTAGTCTTGTAACTTTAGAACTAAATCATTAGATATTGTGAGAGACCATATCGAAAAATAAACATTTACAAACAAAAGAAAACTCATAATTATATAAGTTGTTGTTTTGTGACATCATACAACATAACAACGCATGTTTTTGAGGTGTCAATTACTTTATTAAGACCCTGTCTGAAAGATTATTTTGATGTCATTAGACAATTTTGCTCTCCAATATCTTATATTGTATCTTGATTTTACATCTTATATTAAAATGAAGATTAGTCATGGTAATTCTAATTTTAATCTAATAGAAATAAAGGTTAAGCGCGTTTTTATAAGTTTAACAAACTTATGTTTGCGATACCTCACATATAATTTTAAAAAATCTATACACTGTTATCTATAAAGTTGTAATAAGTCTAGATTTTCCTTTTTTAATGGAATGTGTTTTTTTTTATATA
This sequence comes from Hemicentrotus pulcherrimus, assembly GCA_003118195.1. Taxonomy (NCBI): domain Eukaryota; kingdom Metazoa; phylum Echinodermata; class Echinoidea; order Camarodonta; family Strongylocentrotidae; genus Hemicentrotus; species Hemicentrotus pulcherrimus. The sequence continues at coordinate 96,595 of BEXV01000617.1, read as the reverse complement.
TGAAGTTTATAGCCACCAATAAAAGACAAGAAAATTACGAAAATGTATTAAAGAGGACTCATTTTCTGAATACCCTAAATGGTTTATCAAAGCTCAAAACCTTTTTTGTTTTCTTTGTCTTTGTTTGTCATATAGATCCATTACAAATAATCGTATCATGTCATTACATGAACATATGTTCATCAACACACCACATTTAAGAGACATGTAAGTAGTGATTAATATTCCTATATTTAAATCAGTCAGTATAAAAGCAATATATTCGATGAATGTATATCAGCTGTCTTTTATGCTATTGCTTACCATCATGTATATAATATTTATAAATAACGAGAGATATCTACCTTTTAGGGAACACTAGTGGCTTTTCATATTAAAAGTAGTGATGAATTTACAAATTCAATGGGATTTTCTTTTTTTCTGTCAAAACAGATTTTTTTTTTCTTCTGTTGTCTTTCTAAAAAATTGATAATAATGGACCTTTGACAAAATTTAAGGAATTCAACATAATATATTCAATTAACATCTCATGAGTTGTGTTAATCACATCAAGATTGCGATTAACGCAGATTGTTTTTTGTATTCATCATATAGATACCTCTACGATAATCTACTCCAGTCATTGCCTGAAAATATCTTTACATCCATCCCGTATTTAGCAAGAATGTAAGTATCACAGTTCTTTCCTTTGCTTCAAGTTTAGCGAGTGACGTTTATCGAGGAAAATGGATGTCTTCCATTAGCTGCTCGTGTCACACAGCAGTGGGCGCACGTGACCTTTAAGATCCGCCCTCCGCTTGGCGTTTATATTTCATAATTTATATAGCCCTAGCTTTAGCAGGGCCCCGTGACATAAAGTTATATATGTGATAGCTATTTTAAAATTGATCACTTTAAACTACAAATTGATTCCACTATTAATCAATCCATCGTACGACCAATTGCTAAGCTTCGTGTTACGGGATCCCGGGCACAGAAATACAAAGCTTAACAATTGATCGATCGATTGCGTTTTCACAGCCTCTTAATTTAAGGTTGATATATTATCAAATTCTTTCTCTTATGAACCAATTGGCGCAGCTATTGAGCCACCCGACTCAATTTTATTAGATTATATTCTGAATCAAGGCAAAAATGTATGCTTTTTCTCTTTTTCTCTTTGGGTGTAATCCCCTGAGAACACTAAAATGTAATTCATGATTATAAAACACATTATGTCAACACAACAGCATATACGAATATGTAAAATCAGTACGTACATAGCTATAAATGACAGTGTTCGTCATGTCACATCAGATGAGAGAATTGCAATAATAGGGAAATATTTCATCCTTGCATACCTCCCTTAATGTTGGATGTAGTTATGTGAGATAGGGAGTGATGTGTAGGACTTGGTCTTATAGCAAAGACATCCATTCAAACAAAATGTTGGGAAACGGAAATCTTAGTATCAATTCTATGTTGTTTTTTTCGAAACAAAGTCTCACTTTTTTCCCATTTTTAACATAGTTCCTTGGCCAGAAATCGTATTGAGTTCATACCGGAGAAGATATTTTCCAATATGGCGCATCTATCATACGTGTAAGTACTTAAAATTCATTGGTTTGGTCCAATCAACTACTGTATTGATTTATATCAAGTGTAGAGTTTTTATAATAACCAAATGTGTCTACGTTATTCTGAAACATTTAACGAGCTGTGGTTTGTAAAATAGTACAATGGGCCAGTTGGATCTGTTGTTGTTGTTATTGCTATCAGTATCAGTATTATTATTGGTAGTAGCATTATGATATCATTATTAGTTTGCGTCATTCAAAATCATCATTGTTTGATGTTTTCAATTTGTTAAAAACATCAAAATACAATGATACTTGTTTAAAGCTTATAGTAATAATACAAAATATAAAGATGTTTTATAAAGATATATATCAATATGAACTTAGAATAATATTTCCTCTCATCTACTCATACGTTTTGTAATGGACCGTGTGCTGAATTTCTTTTTATCAAAGCCGGCCATTAAAAATGGTTGTGATAGATAGTAACAGTGAATAATTGCGGGATTTTAATAGATTGAAACATTTAGTAAATTACAGTAATATATTGGAATATTAGTTTTAATTCGTTTGATAGAAAATTTGTTAAGATGCACAATAGCAAAATATAAATGAACTTATAGTATTCATCGATTTTATACGGATCATGTGCTGATCGGTTTGTATACGGATCATGTGCTGATCGGTTTGTAGGCAGGCCAAGCTATTTCAAACGGTGACATTAGAAACAAGTAGAGGGATTGACGGGAAACACACCCCAATCAGTTATACCGGGAGGAGAGACCCGAGGGTTTAAATGATTCAGTTCGCTTTTCGCCTCCCAGGCACAGTTGACGCCAAATACTTAATAACAATAATGTAGGAGAGAAAAGGGAAATTGAGAAAAAGAGAGAGAGGAACAGAGGGACAGAGAGAAAGAGAGAGAGAGATGGAGAGAGTACTAGAAAGAGAGGAGAGACGGGAGGGGAAAAAGTTTAGCAGTTAGGATTGATACAGCAATAATTTTGTCAATTAACTGGATAGAATTCATTAACCAATTTAATACCGGTTGAAGAAAAAAAAAAGTGAAAAATCCAAATATATGAAAAAGTAAACACTCAGTTTTTGTTTTGCCTTAAAAAAATTTGAAAATCGTAAAAGAATCGATTGTCGGCATACTCATTTTAATAGCAAATAGTATAAACAAAGTCTTAATCAAAACGTGCCATAAACAATAATACATCCCATGTGAATGATAAATTTAACGTTGGCATGGACGGATCAATCTAGAAAGCATGTACTNATTGACGTGCTTTTACCTGTTTTCTTCCCCAGGGGAGAGGGCCCCCAGGCCCCTCCCCCTGGATCTGCCACTGACTATAACACTGCTAGAAATTATTTGGGCAAAAATCTCCTCAAGCATTGATCTAAAAGTCAACCCAACCAATTGTTGGGCACTTTTGGGAAATGACACAGTCATCTGAATTTGGCACCAACACTTCACAACTAAAATCAGTTTTATTGCCCAACCTATATGTTTAACTTTTGTGTAGGATTATTTGCACATTTTGTTAGCTGTTTTGAAAATGGATTAAATGTTGAGCAAACTGTTAGCTCATCAAAATGGAAAAACTTTCACAACATTATTACAACGCTTCAGTCAGCACCAGTAAACACGTAAAAGAATCGATTGTCGGCATACTCGTTTTAATAGCAAATAGTATAAACAGAGTCTTAATCAAAACGTGCCATAAACAATAATACATCCCATGTGAATGATAAATTTAACGTTGGCATGGACGGATCAATCTAGAAAGCATGTACTTCAAGTAGTAGTAGTACTACTACTACTACTTCTACTACTACTTTTGATACTACTACTACACGTTGGCTTATATGTAACATCAGTTTGGGACTCGAAAAGCTTTATAATATTTTCTCAATATTCATAAAGCGCATCTCAATCTCGATTACTGGCTTGAATTTTGTGTTAACATAAAACTATTGCAAGTATTGCACGTTTTGAAGAAAAAAAACGTGAACATTCAATGTAATTGCTTGATTTCAGGATAGTGTGAAATTGATCGGCAAAGGGCTATACGGCGCATTTCTTTTAGAGGAATAAGAGCCCTGAAAGGTGCTTGTGAGCTCCGATAAGAGCTCTTGGTTCCTGACGTTTCGATTAGTATGCTCTGATCGTCTGCAGGAGAATGGCTAGAACATTATCCAGGTTACTCATTACCTCTGAAGGGATCAGATGCACAGAACGCTCATTCATTAATAGCGCCAGCCGAAGTTAACAAACCTGATTTGAATTTATGATTCAGTCGATGGCGTGCAAACGTCGATCAGTAAGAGGTTAATCTTTGCAGAAACATACTGATAAAGTTATATGTCTGTTGTACGTCCTAATACTACAATAAGCAATAAATGATGTACCCTCTTCTTTAATTTCACCCTACACAGGAATCTTGGCTTCAACTTTATCCGAGAATTACCTGTTGGATTTTTTAACGGATCGACATCATTGGATAGAATGTGAGTTTTTTAACTAAATTTTAACCAAGAAAATGCAACATGAATCATAATTATGCCTGAGAACAGAGACTTTATAAGTTATTAAAGTCTGAAATAATGACAGAATCCTATCTAACTTAATGCACGAGAATGGGAATACACTTTTTAGTAATCATAAATAATGGCCTTATAGTGAAACATGTACAAACAGACCACTCTAGGGAGACGAGAAAGGTATTTTCTATAGACAGGTGGCCTTTATGTGCAGGTTTCTTTAGTACAGTATCCAATGAGGAACTTTGTGCATTTTAGAATTACTGCCAAAATGATGGTGGTGCTGTATGAAAGTGTTTGTCATGGAATCACTGTCTCGATAGGTTTTGTACAGATTACTTTTTTTCTGCCCATGCCCAGATGGTTTCTCCGAAGTTGCTTATTATGATGATTTTTGCGCATACTATCAGAACAACTGGAAATCTTGATTTTATAACATTTTTAAAAAGCATTTACGTTATCATCGCGTACTTCCTTTAAGAATCCTTTTCGTCCTGTTTTAAAATTTCAGCTAACGTGACTTTGAACCGAGTTATTTACATCTCAAAATTCGACATTCAAGGACAGTAAACACGTTGCAGTTCAAAGATTTAAGTATGATTACTGTGTTCGAATTTCAATACAGAAGCCTTGAAGGTAACCGACTTCGTGCATTACCATTGGGAGTTTTTCGAGGATTATCGAAGCTGATCACATTGTAGGTTTACATTCTCTTTCTCATGGCCTTAGTATATGTAGTGTGAGGGTATTTGAGGAATATTCCAACCGTTTTTGCTGTTAATAAATTGTAAAGAAAATTACTCTTTGACCTTCGTCATACTGTTATTACTTTTCATCAGTTATGTTTGGTACTGTCATTAAAAGGTTTTCATAGTTGCTGTTATATCATTATATATTTTATATTGTAATGATTATTATTATTTTTAAGATAATCATTATCAACTATCCAACCTGGGTTTTTAAATGGGTCCCATGGGACCCCCTTAACCCTGCCACACCACACTATCTACGGGATATTCACCACCACGATGGCGAGGTGTGGACTTCAAGGTATATTTAAGTTATATTCATAGATAATATCAATCCAGGGCAATATCAATGCCCTATTTTATGTTTCGTTTGGATTTCGTAATACCTCACTGTTTTGTTTGCACATTTCAAAAGATGAAGAAAAAGGCTATTGAAGTTGTATTACGGGGGGCTTTCGAAAGTTTTTGCGATCGTATTCATTGATATTTCCTTGTTGTTGATGTTGTTGGTGTTGAAACTCTTTATTTGATATATTTCAGAAACCTCTCGACTAATAGTATTGCATACATATCCCATGAGGACTTTCAGGATCAGGCGAACCTAGAATTTTTGTGAGTATTTCTTTGGTGCTAAACTGTCGCCCATATAGTTGAAATATTTTTGTAAACCCCAATTTACGGAACTATTTTGACAATAATTCATTCCTGATAGATCTAGATATTAGTATACATTCTCAGATTGTATTAAATAATAATTTGCCAGTGTTTGTTTTGCGTGACTGCTAAAGCATGTGTATGTTACTATGCTTATCAAAGGGGACCTACGCCCTTTTGATTTGTGGTAACTGCGCCCTACCCTAGCCCCCGGATAACCACCTCGGACAACTCGCCCCCCCCCCAAGACAACTACCCCCTAGGAAAGTTGTCCGGGGGGTAGGTGTCCTAGGGGGTAGTTGTACTAGGGGGATTGTGGGGGGGGGTAGTTGTCCGGGGGTAGTTATACTGCAGGGGTAGTCGTCCTAGAGGGTGACTGCCNAGGGGTAGGAGAAAGCAATTTTACGTCATATTACTCAAGGAAGTGCCTGAAAATGCGTCTAATTTGGTTCTAAAATTGCAAATGATTCCTACTCTGGGAGAGGGCCAGAACCCCCTCCAAGACCCATCCTCGCTTGTTCGTACCCTTCCCTTGTCGCTGAAGCCTTGTTCTGTCGATTCATTGTTTTACATAATAACCCTATGTCATTAAGTGCTCCCACCCCCTTGAGCTTCAGGGGCTCCGCCCCTTGACCCCCGCCGAAACGTTCAGCGGGGCCTGCATGCATGTTATAGAGTGGGGTGCTGCAGATTTGTTTTTTTGTTAGCCCCCCCAAACGTTTTTGCTCATTACGCCACTGAATGTGTATGTATATCTACAAGTCCATCACTCTAAAACGCCTTTAATATTTTCACCTCATACCCTTTATGCAGAGATCTTAGCTACAATCCGATCATTTGGATAGATTCCAGGGCATTTTCCAGTTTGACGAATATCCATTACATGTAAGTAGGATTAAACGTATTTTAAATCCAAGTATTACCTGACTTAAGTGCTCGGATGGGGGATATTTTTTTCTTCTTCAAGTGAGTTAACTATTTTATTTATGCAAATAAACATGTATCCGTTTTTTTTACGTTCGATATATGATATCTATATCCATGGTATTGTAGCATAACTAGTCCAGTGATTTAGTAAGACGTAGAGGGCGTTATAGATAATTGTGAAATATATATGTGTACATCATGAGATGTCAGGGAGTTTGGTGTTGGCCTGTCGTTGCGACAGGTCGATCCGTTACCAGGACCGAGTAAAGTCACTTGAATTTACTTCAGATACTGTACAAGTCTTGTTCTTTTTCCTGTCAGACATTCAGTGATTGCGGGAGTGAGTAAAATGAGAGCTAGTCCACGTTAATTCTTACACGATATACTTTTGTGAGAGCCCACTGAGAGAGATAATTGATTGTGGAGAGCGTGGACCGGGTTTTTGAGAGACTGCAAAGCAGACGCTACCCCGGCAGAGCCCGGTTACGCCACAGTATGATGCCAAGATATAATAAATTTGAGCACTTTTTTAGTAGCTTATAATGTAAATAGGTTGGAAACATAATTTTTTTTTTTTTAATTCTTCGAAGCTCTAAAAACTCGATTTTCGATACAAAACCTCACTGGTGCTTGACAATGTGTATCTCTATTCAGGAACCGTTGTTCTTAATTTTCAAAACCACTTATGGTTAGCTTTTCGAAGCAGATGGGAGCTTAAATAGAAAACAACTATTTTTTTGCTTTCAACTGATTTTTTGTTGTTGTGTAAACACAATAATTTCACACGTGATTTCTCTTTTGGTGGTCAATTGGGCGGACCATCGTTACAACATGCAGTAACAGACCTCCGCGTAGGCTTACATTGTTGCAAATGGCAAACTCTTTGATATCACAATTTGATTAATTCCTTTTTCCGATTGGATTTTAGAAATCTGGTATCGCATAATGATCTATGTCAGGCTTCACAATTCGAAAGGTATAAAAACATAAATACCACAATTTTCCGTGTAATTGCTTTTTTCTACATACAATTCAGTATAATCTGTTGTTTTGTTTTTCCAGATTTCTCCTGGACATTTACCTAGAACCCATCGAACCGCGTTTAATGACTGATTTGGTTTCTATCGAGGCAATGTAGGTTTATCTTCTTTGTAGGTACTTTAAATCAGTGACGTGGCTATGTTTACTTCGTCATTCAAGACGAGCCTTTATCGATTCAAGTTTTATATATAATAAACACCAATTTGCTTTCATTTTATCATGAAGTCCATCTCGGTGATCACATAATCTCGCAGATCGATTATGTAAATGACATCTAATTTATCTTCTATAAAGGGAACAGATCCATATCATTTAATCAACATTTTAACATATTTTTTGTTTGATATACTTTATATGATTCGCAGATCTACTTCTGACAACAGACTATGCTGTCTTTTGTCTGACCGCAAGAACGTGACCTGTGCCAGGACATCTCCACCAAGTCCATTGGACACCTGTGGCAGGCTCTTCTCAAGTGTCGTCTTAAGAATAGCCGGCTGGGTCATAGGGATTTGTTCTCTCATCGGCAACATCGTCGTCTTGATTCTCCGATTTTGTCATGAAAGAATTGTCAATGTTCAAACTCTCTTGATAATCAATCTAGCTATTGCTGATTGTCTCATGGGTGTCTACATGATCATTATTACATCCGCAGATGTTTACTTCCACGAGAACTTTTTCTTGATAGCACCTCTTTGGCGCGACTCCTACTTGTGCACATTCACAAGTGTTCTGGCTTTTGTGTCAAGCGAATGTTCGGTGTTTACTCTTACAGTAATGTCGGTCGATCGGTTCATTTGTATAAGATTTCCTTTCGGTAAGCATCGTCTCACCGTCAAATCTTGCAGAATTATCCTCATTTGTCTCTGGGCGCTCACATTGGCACTTAGTCTGATGCCGCTCTTGGTGAATTCCAAAGTTTCTAGTTTTTATGGACTATCCGATGTTTGTATTGGATTGCCTCTTCATGTAGTGTCGGGTGAAACCGGAAGGCTTGAAATTGTCGAAGTTTCTGGATTCTCGAGAGATTTCACAATACAATATGTGGTAACCGATACCAATTTTAAACCGTCATGGTTCTATGGAATCGTAACATTTATTGGCGTGAATATGATTTTATTCGGTATTATTCTTCTTTGTTACGTCATGATGTTTGTTCAGGTGAAGCAATCAGCCAGATCCGTTGGAAACACTTCTTTGCGTGATAGAGAAATTAGAGTTGCCAAGAAAATTGCGTTTGTTGTTGGAACAGATTTTGCTTGTTGGATGCCGATTGTAATTATGGGTATCCTCACTCAATCCGGTCTGGTTGTCCTGCCAACATCCCTGTATGCTTGGTGTGTAATATTCATCATCCCAATCAACTCATCTATTAATCCTTTACTGTACACGTTCATTAACTACCGGGAAAATAGAAAGAAACCGGCGCAAACGCGATCAGAGCTCAAGAATGGTAGGCGGAACGGGGTAGTGAATACTGTTTACGAAGGTGACCGAAAATAAGAACACATGCTATTCAACGATGTGTTATACTATTTAAAAGTTGTAGTTTCGGAACAAATACAATTTAAAGATATTTGACTAGATTTAAAATGTAAATAGATTATGATTCGGAATTATAGTGTGTTTTTTCCGATCTTAGATAGAAAGACGCAATAGAGCTAGAAACGTTGAAATGAATGGGCCTATGTTATTATGTAAATGGCGCAGTACAGGTGGATTATAATCTACTTATCCATTGCAAGGATACAAATATTTGAAGACCCTATATACCGGCTTACTAACCCCTAATTTATTCAAATATTCAAATTTATAGATGTTTCTTTCATGGGGACCTAGTGACCAGAGGTATTCCATAAATCCGTTATTAATAATTTAAATACAATGCTTTATTTCCAATCTACATTCACAATTTGTTGCTATATCGGTATCGGGAAAGCATTCGGAAAGACTTCAGGTTGTCGAGGACAACCTTATTTTAAAAAGTGCGCATATCATTTAAATATGTTATAGTAGACCGGTCTATTTGATTTGATTCGATTTGATTTGATTTTCTTCTGCATTCATGTAAGTACACAGTTTTTCGATAAGAATAATAATATAAAGTACAATAAGTATTTTTCTGACAATGAATCATAACTAAGCAATTAAATACATATTTTTTTATTTAAAAATTAAATCATAAATGCTTACTGTCTTACTTTCTCAAAGTTCCTCAAACTTTATGATACATTATAAAACTAGTTGCGGAAGAAGGACTGTCATTGTAAGCAGCAAATTGCTTGATAATACGACAGCCCCAGACAAAACTCATGAAACAAATTTATTAAGCAGAAACGGATATGTAATTGAAAATACAAATTGTGATGATGGTGATATTGACAATGCAGATGAGGAGGATGGTGATGATGATGATGATGATGACGATGATGATGATGAAGATGATAATGATAATGATGATTATAATGAGGATGGTGATGATGATGACGATGATGATAATGATTCGAATGAAAGAAGAGATGACATTATGATAAAGACTGAAGAGTTGACACACAAAGTTTTACCTTGAATATTCTGATAATAAAGTCTTTTCAACTTTGGCCTTAAATGAGTAGAGGGAGCAACATGATTGTATCGATTCTGGGAGAGAGTTCCGTAGGTCAGGGCCATGTGTCATATACGTGTAATTTGAAGCTTCTTTTTCATGTTAGACATGTTAACTGCTCAAGTGTATAAACGTATGTTATTCAACAGATGGAAGTATTAATTATACCTTTTTGTTATCAATCTGTTTTGTCATTTTGTAACAGTCTTACACCATGAACATTACACTAGATAATTTAGATCTGTTCTGTGTTATATAATTTTGCCGTTGTCATGGTGTATTAGTTATGAATCCTTTTTGTTGTTGTTGATGTTGTTCTTTATTTGTAACAAATTAAAAACAACTTTCGGAGACTCGTAATTCTACTGTCGGAGTAAATAACGTTGTTCTAAAATGAACTGACTCGGAGGTACTCTGGTATGCATGCACAAAGTGTTTTTTCTGCCACCTCTCTATGTACAACATCATACTCTAAAGATTTCTTCTGTAAATTGTTTGTTATGTAATCAGAAATACTAAGTTGCATTTGTCATTAACTTGTTCCGAGATTATGTCAGACAATGGATTTTTTAATTGATTATGCAGTATAGTAAAGCAATTTTTTGTTGCTGAAAACAAATGTCATAATTGCTTCATTTTTGTTTAGATGTCTTTCAATATATTTGTACAAATCTTATCTGACATTTACTAAACAAAATCACCACAGGGCGTGTATAACTTCACTAAACTACCTGCTTTGAGAAATCATTTAGAAATTATTTTGTTATATGTATATATATATATATATATACATATAGGATACAGAACTTGGGTTTGATATAATCAATCTATATACTTTTATGCATGCATGAATATTGAAGAACAAAAAATTGTAATTAGATTAAAAGCAATCAAGCGTTGTTGTCATCAATTTTATGTCGTTCACTATTCGACATTTCGATGTTAATTCGGGTTACATCAGTGTTAGAATGAATTGTGGTGTGATGGTGAATTATTGCTGGAATATTTAGGTTTCTATAATAATGAAGATAAAGTAGTTCTTCTTCAAATTTAAGTTCAATTTTATTTCATTCCAATAAATGTATATACACATAAATATCAGAAAAACAGCACAGATGAAAATCATTATCAGGGAATCAAGGGTACCATAACAGACTAAGGTCTTTTCAAGATAGTCCACTTATGAAGAAAAAAGTTCTCCAAATCAAAACAATTAAACACAATATATATATATA